>VYZT01039693.1:0-17675 GCA_013400735.1 Pomatostomus ruficeps
AATGGTACTAAAAATAGAATGTACTGGTATCCTAACCATTATGACATACCATAGTACATTTTATAATGGGCCTGCCCTAGCATCTATTGAACAGCTGCTAGGGGTTTTTTTTAGTCATACTAGTTTAAGACTTGTTTAAATCATCATCTGATGTACAGAACATCATTAAGAAATCCTACGGACTTCAGTGTTTTGAAATTATCCCAAGTTCCTAATTCTCTTAGGCTCTTTTGAGTATTTCAGCTGAAGTATTTAGTTTACAAAATTTAACAGAAATCCTCATAGCTAACTGCAATATATTTTTTTTTTTTGCAAAAAGAACAACAAAAGGCTTTCCCCGCAGCTTTCAGTGAAATAAATTATTACCTCAGTCTTTATTTCACTGTTGTCAAAATAACAACCGCAACAATAACAATAAAAATCACTTGGTAATAATGAAACACTTAAATTTCACATAACGGGAAAGCAAATGAAAGCAGTCATTCACCTCCTAAAACCTTTTTGAGGATGTTTTCAGAAAGAAAGAGGAAAGATATAAACTCTTGCATTTTTTTTTCCAAAGAATTGTTATTGCCCTTACAAGGTGGAATACTGGGTATTATGCAGAAGACAGTCAAAATCACATTGACTTATAGCCTTAAAAATATATTTCTGAAAATCAGGAACAAGAAATGTCTGAAATGCCAATGGAAATATTCTGAAGATCAAAACATTCTCAAAACTATATTCTGATCTGTCTGTGTTTGCTATTTTCTACTCTACCTATCCTTAACTAGAAAAAAACCCGTGAAATACCTCTTTTTCTCCTTTTCTCAATCAATTATCAATTTTTAATGAGTATCTAGATTATTGTAAGGAATCACTGATGTCATCAAAGACCCTTTTTATAATAAAGGGAGTGGCTTTTCTGTACCACAAAGCCCTGAAAATATCTAGGCTGATTCTCCACCAGCATCTCATCCCTACAGTCACTATAAGGAAACTCATAAAGAAAAATGATTTATAATTCAAGCTGGATGTTGAGAACCTATTTTGTTTAAAATAAAAATATTTTAAAAAACCAGAGACAGCAACTCACTGCACCTGAAAATGAGTCAAGATTCTGGTCAAAAGGAAGCAGGAAAGGAGGAAAAACGTACATGTGTATATTATGACCACTCCAGCAAACTCAACAGCACTATCCTGTGATGTGAAAGAATCAAACCAGGGACTTCATTACAGCCACCTAAGTTAACGTATCTGTAACATGATTTCTAAACGAGTAGCATTTCCCGATTTCCCATGGATCCTAAATCTAATTTTGAAGTTCTATATTTAAAAATGCCCTAAAGACCTGTACCCTGATTAAAATCCATGTGGTTTTAACCAAAGACTCAGTTCATGTGCATGAAATAGTGCAATTTTCATGTTTGTTTCAGCAGGTTCACATGCTTGCTTGGCTTGCTGCTGAAAACTGTCATTGTAACAGAGAGCATCTGAACTCTATTCATACTGATTGTCTTTGTACAAAAGGCCCACTACTTGCCCTGATAGCTGATATATGCTAATGTTGCACATTTGAGAATGAATCTTGATTTCTGAAAAGCTTCACTAGTTTAAGTATGTTCTGGCTTCCTGAAGATTCCAGTATCTGAGACCTCTATCATGTAGTCAAATCAGAGAAATCCTTCACATGTTGCTGTCTGACTGACACAGTGTCTCGCACAGTGAAGCGTAATAGCCAAATCTTTTCCTATATGGCTGTTCCATTTAACTGAACCATGAGCTAAAGGCAATAAATCCTTTAAGAACATCTGATTCACTTGCAGTATAATCTTGCAAATTACTTTCTCTATGATCTTCACGAAGATAGACAGAAATAGAATATAAAAGTTTAAATGTGTTGAAAGCACATTAAGGTTGCTAAATCAAGCACTTGAAACTTAGGAAATGCCAATCACAGCTCTGCTTCCTTGAGTAACTGAGTTATGATCCAGTATTTAATTATACAGTCAGGTACTATTTTTTTTCTCCTACATGTGTAGGCCAATGTATTCAGATCTCTTCCTCCTAAATTAAAGAATTAAATTGGTAACGTAAGTAGGTTGCTGTCCTGTAAGTGGATCATCCCTTGCACAGGAAAAGTGCTCAAACTGAACTGCAAGCACCACAACTTGCACCAACAGCAGTGGCAAACTGTGTGTCAGGGTCCAGTCTGGGCCCTGGAAGGGCTGTGAGATCCAGCAGCTCTGGGCCTGGATACTGACAGACAAGCATAGACTCATCAAATTCATCCTGGAAGGCTGTGTGGCTAAGTGACTGCGACTTGGCACTGCTTTGTGGAGCTCCAGGGCTTCTATTCACAGCCGTGCCTGACATGACCTTACACAACCTCGCAGCTACCTCACTCGTAAAATAGTGGGGAACGGTCACTGCCCCACCCAGGAATAGGATGTGAAGGCTTGCTCAATAATAAGAGTTGTGGCCCTTCCAAAAATAGAAACAGTCCATAACAGAGGAGGTAAGAGCAAAATCCTTCTACTTCATATAACTTCACTCAAGCCTAAGCATTCTCAGACAAATGTCACTTTGAGGCTATCTCACCTGATTTCCCAACTAATTCCCCAAGGACCAAGCCCTGTAGGTTGGGTGTAGTTTTGGGAAATTAGCTCTGTAAATTTTAGCCATGTATTTTAGCAATCCTCACTGGTTTTCAATCAATGTGCTGGAAAGCCTCTGTTGCCATTACAATCAATATGAGGGTGGGGTTGGAATCTGATGGTTGCTTTTGAAGAAGCAACCACTGCAAAAGAGTCTTCCATGATCAGCTAGAAAAGCAAAAAATTCCTTGTAATCACTAGGATAATGAGCATAAAGCGGAGTAAAATAAGTAATTTTGCTATGCTTGCAAAAATATGATGCTGTTACACTGTCTGTCAGGTTCATTAGAAGATGTATGTTTTGCCTTTGCTGTCAGTGATTTTTCTGGAAAGTTTTATCAGAGGTAGACTAATTTCAAATTAAAGAACTCACTAACAATTTCAGACCCAGTCACTTATCACCACATGCCACGAGCAGAACTTTTCAGCTAGATTCAGGCTTTTATTCTAGGAGGCAAGGTGAAGAGATACGAACCTACAAACCTTCCCTTTGAACTATTCTACAAAACAAATTCAGTTGTCTAAATTCCATGAAGTCCATGTATTTGTAAGTAAGATTGATAAAATTTAGAACACAGTGAATGTCACTGGTTAAATGAAATTGATGCTGAAAAACCACAATGAATTTTAAACTTTGGAACATTTATTTGAATCTTGGAACACCACATTGAGTTCAAGCTGCATTAGTTTCCAAGTGATGTTGAAATAATATGTTTCCAGTTCATTACTTTAAAATGGTACCTTAAGTCAAACTGTTGCAATACAGTGTGCAAACACGCCCTGCGAAACGTGTGTTAGTGAACTTGAGTGAGAGTGCCAAAGACAGACATCTACATATACATGAATAAGAGATACACAATAAAACTGTCTTATATAGCATCCGCTGATGGGCTGCTCCTGAGACGTTTAAGGAACTGGTTACCCTACTTCCACATTAAAAATACCTCACAAAGCTGGCCAGAATTTCAGTCATCAAGTGTTGACTGACAAATAATGTAACACAAATTATTTCTTGTACACTCAGAATAAGCCAGCTCTGGTCCTGTAGGTCAGTTAACACAAAGTAATTTCTTCTCATAAGTTGAAAGTCGTTTTTCCTTTCGCTGCTCCTCACACCCACTGCTTGGTTACAATCCTAGCCAGTGAGATAATCGCCACCCAGAAGAAACATTCCATTTCCTCTTTTTATATCCAGTTATGCTGTCAGTTCCTCCTAGTAAGCAGTTGCACAGCCCCCGGAAGGAGAATGCAGCCTTTCTTGGCAAAATGTGTCACTGTGCCTTTCAAGTGAGGTAGAATTTAAGGAAAAGCTTAAGTCAGAGAGATTTCCTCACCACTTAGCCCTTGTGAAGAACTTACTGTATCCTAGTGGTGTATGAGCCTCAGCTGATGCTTTACTATCACACATCACGTACCTCCTGTTTGAACTGGAAACAAATATCCTTGTCAAGGTGAAAAAAAAAGGTGAAAAAAATATCAGGGAGTACGGGGGGGAAAAAGCACCTGCTATGGAATACCTGAAGGTGTATCTGTTGAATGTTTTTGTAGCTCATCTTAAAAATTTGTTTGTACTCTCTTGAGTCAACTATGGCTTGCTGGAAATTTTCACACCTATTAAAAGCTTATTTCCTTTGCCTTTTTGAAATATACCAAACATAAAAACACTTGAAATTCTTATGACATAGTAAAACAATAATGTTAGTTTAGATCTCCTGGTAGCCCACAAAGGGATGTGATGCAGAGGGGAACACGGCACTCACTCTATTGGTTGCTATTTTTTTTAATCAGTACTCATGAAGATTCTGGATTGCATACTGCAGGAACATTTTTACAAACAATAAAAGATTTAAAATGTCAACAATTTTAATGTTTGGAACATTTAGAACATTTGGAACAATTTAACACTATGCAGAAGACAAAGATTACCTTTCACTAATTGAGGTTATTTTTGTAAATATTAAGAGAGAGGCTGGAATTATTAGCAGGATAAAAAAGTAAAAAATAAAATATGATGCAATGTTAAGGAAGTTAGGCTTCCTGCCTTTCATGTCCCCTTCTTCCAAGCTATTCACAACCTTGTAATTTCCTACTGCCGTCTCTTGTCACAACCACTCTGCTCTCTTTGATTTTCCCATGGTCTCAGCTTTCCCTGACTTGTTTTCAGTGTCTCACATTAGCATTCTTTTTCCATAATTTGTAAGAGCACTCCCCTTTCTTCTACATCTCTCTTCAAGACCTATTTGTGCCATAATTCCTGCAAGAAATTTACCATGTGACTGTATTTTGAGAGATGTGAATGATTCCTTACTGCTTTCTATAATGAAAATGTAATTACCAAGTTATTTTAATTTATAGCAAAGGGCACACAGATTATGACATGTTTCTTTATAATTCCTGTCCCAATCTTTCTTTGTTACTCATCTTTATTAATTGGAAGGTGGGTTCAATAATAGATGAAGATGTTTGGTTTTTAATTCCCTTTCTTAGGGGATGAGATTGTATTTCAGTATTGTAACTGAAAATTAATAGTACACAACAACTTGCTAGGAAAAATAATGCATATTACAAAATATTTTTAAAACAGAAAATTGCATTCAAGCTGAGATTCTGTTCACACAAACCTCAGGCAGTGACCTCACACATCCTACAATGCATAGAGTCCCAAAAAGCACTCAACAGCAGTAGGTTTCAGTTGTCCTTATACCTCATGCCATAAATACATCTCAGCCCTGACTCCAGGCACTCACCTTTAGCAAAAGCAACAGCCAACTTTTTTGGAATCCTTTTCAGCTTCCTCTTTGATTTATTTCATTCTGACTTTCACTGTTTGGCAACACCTCTCTGGTCCTTAATAATACTGAAGGTGCAAACTAATAATATTTATCTACTCCTAAGGGTCCATGTGTGCACAGGATATGTTTGGGGAAATTAATACTCCCTCAGCACTAGCTGACAGGATAAACATCAATGAAATTTCTGCTGCTCTCTCAGAGAACATGCCATGTGGGGCACCTGTTTCCTGAAACCTCTCACCAAGCTGGGCATGTGTGGCACTTTCCAACCTTCCTCCTAGGAAAAAGTCTCTTCCTGCTCTAGGCTCATCCAAATTTGTCCTTTTACTTTTCTTGTTTTAGAATTCCAAAAAATCAGACATACTGCACGTGCAGGTAAATTTGATAGTTAATTACAGTCCTAATTACATTCCACAGACCACTGAAAGAAAGCTAAGATTGAAACTATCAATCTAGTGGGTTTAGTCTAATGAAATTGTTAATGGAAACACTAAAAGTTATCAGACAAGAAAACTGATCACGTTACCTCTCAGGAAAAAAAATCCATCCATTACACTGGACTAGATTTGATATTGTAAACACTGGTAAGTTAATGTAAAATTTAAAAGTAGTTGTGGTTTAAATTTAAAAGCATTGTGGTTTACTCCATAAATTAAACTGTACCTGGGGAATCATTAAGGCTGAAGGCAATTCGTACTGGCTTATCAGCAGGTACCCTGGCGGTGGTGATCATGTGGGCACTTGAGTCAATGCTTTTACTTGTTTGTTCCAGCTGCAATAATACAAAAAATATATTTATTACAGAGCATGTGACATCATTCAACAAATGAGTTTTAATGCTTTTCATGCACTCATAGCTGCCTTTTCCATTCTAGCTAAGCAATGTTTAGAATCAAAGTCAAGGGAGCGCCATTTCACTTTTCCATTTAAAAAGAATTTAAGTGAAATTCAGTGCAGAGACTGCTTTTAATTTTGCTATTTACAGATTAGAAAGAATGACGGCAAAGGAAGCTGCCTCTCTTCTCACCTGCTTGCTCCCCGCCATTGCCCCTTCAGCAAGCCTTGACTCGTGGCAATGCTGCCTGGTTCTGAAGGTGAAGAAGGAAGAAGGGGTGGGGAGTTGAGAGTAACATGACCCCAAGCCTGCCCTGTGATTGGAACCGTGAACACCACTCCACATGGTGTCAATGAGGAGGCACACATCCTCCTACCTTCCACCCATACTCCCCCAGTCCAACTGTGCCTGCAAGACACACATTTCATGACCAAAAATTCATGGGGTCTCCAAACCTTGGTGGTGGTTCTTCAGTGGAAGCCTGTGCAGGTGTAGGGGTCTGTCTGCATGGGTTTGGCTCCTGGGTCAGGACTTTACTCAGTCCTCCGTCTTTCTTCTGAGACCATCAATTCCAAAAAGTGATTTTACTGTGATGAAAACCTGTTCATTAAGAAAACTGCTAGTTCATTTCAAATATGGCACTAAAGAATTGTTGAGCAACAAGAGAATTAGCTACTTTTAATCTCTAATAGTGTAATCAAAACATCTCTGTGCCCTGAAAAGTTGTACTCTGAGCTCTACTATGTATATTTAACCTTTTAAATAAACAGTTTTGGTTAAACTCTATTGAATAGCTGAATGCAAACAATCACCTTGATTATCTAGTACACAGCTGCTAAAATTCAAAGATATTAATCTTCTGATTAGCACCATCTGTGAAGAACGTGAAGTCAGTGGGACTTCATGCATGCAAAAGATCTACCCATCAAATTATTTTAGGATTCTGGACTGATATCCAGCACGCATTGTATTCATACCAAATATGTGGACAATTATGGGAGTAGCTTTTAAATTACCATAAAAACTTCTTAGGGAATTGGAAACCAAATTCATCAGGAAAATACAATGAGTTTACTAATTCACTGTCAGCAGACAACAGAGCATTTAGTTAGTGAAAACAAAATCCAGTTTCCTAAGCCAGTAATCTTGCAGTTTTTCAGTAAAGTAGCTATTGTATTGCATGAAAATGCTGCCAAGCCATTCTACTTCATACTGAATTATTTGACAGTCTCAGAAAGTCAGTTGAACAGAATACTGTTTCAGGAGTATAATCTTCCTTGGTGGTGCACAAGTGAATCAAACACTTCTCTGGCATCATTGCCATGCAATCAGTGGAAGAGGATCAAATTCGCATTGGGTCCATTAATTCCAGCATTTCTTATTTATTTGCTTTTTCTCTCTTGATATTTAGCTAGCAGAGTGTTACTTGTTACTTGAAGTGCATAATCTTTTCTTATAGTAACAACAAATAATCTAAAATCCTAACTTCAAATAAATTTTATTTGAAGTGGAAAGTGTCTCTTTCTGCTAGTATACAAAGGATATCAGGGATTGTTCTTAATTCCCCATTCCTAGTATTCAAGACCCACAAAAATTGAACTGTTATCTATGGAGCAGAGGCAAAGAAAAGCCAAATAAATTGCAGCCAGGTATGTTTTTAGATTCAGGAATAGACCCTTGGAGTCAACTGAAATACTTTATTTTGAAGTGCATTGCATCAGAGTAAATAACTTACCTGCTGAGCACTGTTGATCTCTTCCCCACCCTCACTTCATAAGAAACACCTGAGACATCTCATTGTTTTTAAAAAACAACAGAGTTACCAATGCAAAATTCTTTAACATATTTCCCTTCCTTACTTCCCAATACAAGGTAAAGAAAAAAACTCCTCAGAATGAAGAGATTTTAAGTGATAAGCAGATCTTTAAAACAAGGCTATTCATCATTCTGTGCTGTTGGTACACTTTCCCTGACATCGACTGACTATCTCAAGTGGTCTTCCATGTAAGAGTATACTTCATATTTCACATCATAGCCTAAGAAATTAAAATAATGCATTCTGCTAGAAGTTTTCAAGTTGCCGTAACAATATTGCTACAAGACTGTCATTTTATCCCAATCACATACTCTGTGATGTGAGACGTTTTTAAATTAACTCTTTTAACCATCTACTCTGTGAGGGCAAAAATCAATACCCTTTCAATAAGAAATGGTGAATTCTATCAAAACACAAAAGAAGGTTTTCATTTTATTCTAATTCAGAAAAAAAAAAAATCTCATCTTTATACGCAGCAATTACTCTGTTATTCATTCTTTTATATTGCATTTTCCCCTTTGCTCCTTTTTGTGCCAAATCCCAAGCTCTTCCTCACAAAAAGGAATCACAGGGAACAGAGAGGGATGGAAGAAGCCTGTGTGCTAACAAGGTGATATTAGGAAACATACACATCAACTGCCCCCAATTCCCCACATGCTTTCTCCATGAATGAAGAACAGTATCTCTGTAGACATAGATGAGAGTGAGTGGGCAACCTGGAATTTAATGAGATTTAATGAGCAGCTGTCTTCTTCCCAACAATTGCCTGTAGAGCTGGCTGGCTGTTGTTCCTCTGTAAAAAACCTGCATCAGAACTCAGATTAAATGCTGTTACAGCGCTATGGATTTTTTTCACACCTGTTGCCTTACCTCACTTTAGCGGAGTGTCTGCACTTGTATAATCCAGGGCCAGCCACTGCCTTGGCTTGTCCTTGCCTTTATGGAGTAAAGCTTCAATAAAAGAAAAGGCTGCACCTGCTGCATAGCAACAAACTGACAAGGTCTGAGAAGCTGAGACAGCTGTCAGGGCAACATGCTGCTACCTGCACTTCCCATAGGCTCTGCTGTCCCAAAAGATAACCCTTTTCCACTTTTCTCCACAATTCTGCTTTTCCTTCCTCTCCTTGCCAGGGACGAGGGATTATGATGCTGTCATGCTTCAGGGAGGAAAAAATCCTTCCGTCACAGGCATTATTAAGCAGCAAACTCTGGTGAGCCCAAGGTTTTTAATTCATTAGTCCTGGCAAACCTGAAATACAAACAGACTTGCTTCATAGGACAGGAATGTTTTCAGCATGACCCAATCAGTGTCTGTGTCTATTCCAGCAAACTGGCAAAGATAGCATGACTCCAGTCAGCAAAAATGTCTGCAGCTCCAATCAGCTTGGGCTGACACTGCCAACTTGGACTGGCTACAAGCACACTCTCAAATGATAGCAGTGACTATCAAAGCTAACAACAACCAACGGGCTTGGCCTCTTAGGCTTAGGTTCGTGTTGGCTTTGGCTAAGCCAGGCTTGTTTAAGAGAAGCCACTAGCCCTGCTCTTCTGAGGAGAGAACAGGAAAATCTCAGAATGCGTGGGCTGTAAAAGCTGATGTATTTATAGATCAGCTGGTGATGGCAGTGATAAATGAAGCTGACTCAATCAGAGATTTGACTGAACTCGGAGGATTTCCTAGTGTGATTTCAGATAGCTTTTTTTTTCAAACCACTGGCAAGCAATTTAATAGATAAATCTTGAAGTATTACAAGAGATTAATTTCTTCATCTTAAAGTTTTCTTTTCTGTTGCCAGAAAATAAAAGTTTAATCCCTGTCACACACATGTACTGCCTACCTGACTTCTTTGATTGAGTGCTAGCACTGTCATTAGAACAAATGGAGAACAACTACAGAATGATTTTACAGGCTATTGTTTTGTGCTTGAAAAGGGGGTCTCCTTCAAAATGTATGTGAAGGTATATTTCATCTTTAAATTCCAAATGGAAAGGGTTTATCTAACTCAGATCTGTGTAGACACATTCCTAGATTCCCTTGGCTCAGCTGAGATATAGAGAGGTTGCAGGACAAATAAAGACATGAAGGTCTGAAATCAAATTTTCATCCTTTCTCACTCTCTCACCTTCTGGCCCTAGTCCAGGACTGCTCTCGCCAGGGCAAAACTCTGGAAGCTAGCAGTTGCCCTTGTAGCCTCAAAAGACCTTTTTTATATTTCAAAGTTACTAAACTGCAAAAATATCCTACCCACACTGCTTTTACCCCAGCAATGATCTGGGGGGGCATCAGACAGCTACACCATTAGTCAGGTATTTCTTGAGGCCATCTTTAACTGCAGTGGGATTTCAGAGCTCTGGCCCAAACAGCTAGTGGAAAGCTGGACTGCACCTATGACTATGCTGATCATTTTCTCTTCTTTTGATGTGTTTCTTAAAAGATTGAGGGTTCCTCCTTAAATGTCTCCTTTGGAAGGGGCGGAAGATGAATTTGCCTCTGCTCACAACCATTACTGCAAATAACATCCTACAGCTCAATATTACCAGCAGCTGGTATTGATGTCTAGCTCCACATCCAATTACTGTGCAAGTATTTGTTGGAAGATACAGAAAATCCTGGCTCAAAAAGTATTCTGCATCAGTTTTCATGGAGCCAGGGTTTTCCCCAAATCATAAGATACTGCTTTGTATGGATTCAGAAAGTATGAATGCCTTCGTTACATGCCATTACAGTAAAGCCTTAGAAAGGCTCTCTACATAAAATCTTAAGACAGGCAAAATTTCCAGTAGCCATGTCAGCAAGGATCTTGGACAGAAATGATGTCTGAATAGCCCAGGATGTTTTTTTACAGATGGCTCTGACACTGCACAGTTCCAGACTGACACTTCAGTTGCACTCAGTTTAAATAGCATGTGCATTTGCAAATTAAGTACATCATCATTTTGTGTCTGGTATCCACTGTATCCACGGTTTTTTAAAAATTTCACTGTTTCTAGTTAAATCTGTATTATTCACAGACTCATGGAATCACAGAGTTTTTAGGGTTGGAAGGGACCTCTGGAGATCACCCTGTCCAATCCCTCCTGCCAAGGCAGGGTCACCTGGAACAGGTGACACAGGAATGTGTCCAAGGGGGTTTGGAATGCCTCCAAAGAGAGAGAGACTTCATGAGCCCCCTGGGCTGCCAGTTCCAGTGCTCTGCCCCCCTCTATGGAAAGAAGTTCTTCCTCATGTTGAGGTGAAACTTCTTCTGTTTCAGTTTATGGCCATTGCTCCTCGTCCAGGGCACCACTGGGCACCACTGACAAGAGTCTACCACCATCCTCTTGGCACCCTCCTTGGAGATACTTGTACAGATTATTGAGATCCCATCTCAGTTTTCTCTTCTCCAGACTCAACAAGCCCAGCTAGCACAGTCTCTCCTCATAAGAGATGCCGCAGACCCCTCATTATATTTGTGGTCCCTGTTGGACCCTCACCAGTAGTTCCACGTCTTTCTTGTCCTGAAGAGCCCAGAACTGGAAGCAGTTACACACTTCTGTGAAGTGTGCTGCCTCTGAAAACTGTGAATTGTAGGCTAAGATCCAAAACTGCATGAACCAAAAGGGCCCTGATTTGCATTTAAATATCAGCTCTGTGCTTTACACAATTAGTCACCTGAAACTACTACTTTATGGGAGGTGGCATATTTTTAAAATGTGAGACTATTATGGCATTTTGCATACAGAAGATCAAATTCAAAGCATCAGGATTATTTGACTGTAATTTTTTATCATCTCTCTGTTCTTGGGGTGATTGTTCTAAAACTCTCAACAACATGGACTCAAACAGCATATTTTAAAAAGTTCTTTAAATTACTTTATAAGAGTAATCTAGGGAAGACTTCAGTTTTAAACAATGGGGACATTGAAGTCTAGGATGCTTCATTTCCTTGACTTGCTCAAATTAATAGTTTAAGGCATTTGGGTAGAGAGAAATCCCACGTTTCTTACTTACTAAAGAGGTGATTAAAATAATTGCACCAAAACAGATTACTCTCTAATTTCGTGCAACACAAAAAATACTTCTCCCTGACAGGCTGCACATACCCTCTGTGAAGTCATCTTCAGTCATCTCTGTGAAAATTACAGAATGCTGATAATTCTAGGGTTTTGGGGGTTTTTTGTGTGGGAACACAGCCTGCCCTGTTCTTTTTCAGTATAATCTTAGTCATTAGATGCCTGGTATCTAAGCAAAATTATTTCAGTCCTGCATCACATTATGAAACTGGCGATGTGCTACAAGAGGATATCATGTTTTATTAGTCAAAAACACCTTAAAGGAATATACTCTAAATTAGGAACACTGGGACTTACTGATATTCAGTAGTGGAAACATGCAAATTTGCAAAAAGTTTTAGGATGAAGTATCAATTATTCTACAGAAGTTAAAAAAAGCCAATATCTGCAATCTAATAAAACACCTGTTGCCTTCACTTTTTTAGCTGTGCTACTTTCAATTCATCTCAGTGTCCTAGTATAAGTAGTATTTTAGTGGCATATGACCTCATTCATGCTAAAATGGTGTTTCACAGATTGCTAGTCACTATTTAAAAATACACTTTAAATATTCTAGCATATGGAAGATGTTCTAAGAAGAAATTAAATAATAATAATAAAAAAGCATTGCCTGAAATTACACACAGAGCAAAATCCCTCACAATCCAACATCCTGTATCCTGACAGCTGGAGCAACCAACAGAGCATTTCATTAGTGTTCTTAGGTATTACCTTTGATCTCCTTGCCTAGGCAGTATTTTAACACAGGTAAAATAATGTACTTCCCCCAAAGCTCTACTCTCACAAATGGCTAAACCCCAGCAGATTAAATTAAATCATTAACACAAGCAGGAAAAATACATTGTGCACGACTTACAAAAGAGCACATAAGCAAATTCATAATTAATGGCAGATTGATATGCAATAGCTGAATTCCTTTACATAAGATCACATAGGTCTAATAAAGGAGATTGTTGCAGAGAAATTAAAGATTGGCTTAATCAAGGTAATGTGGATTTACTGGAGCTGACCCAGCAATTTTTACACCTCCCTTAAGATCATGTGCAAATAAGTACACTGTGAATTATTTGAAAACCTGACTGGTGAAAAACTCCATCACTTCCACAGCAAACTCCAGGCAGAAATTGTGAAAAGCTAATTCTGCTGAGAGGAAGAAAGCTGAAGCCTTTGAGATATGATGCTGCCAAAGAACCTTGTGTAACTCTGCATGGAGAACAAGATGAAAGCTGAGGTTAGAAATATTACTGAAAAAGTTTCACTATTGTCAGAAATCAACAGGTGCAAATTTACACACTTTACTCACATCAGCATAGAGATAAAAATAACCTTTAGAAACTAATTATGGGAAGAATGATGGTGGGTCATCTCAGCAGGGAATGCTGAAGGAGGATGAAGATAGACGGTGTGCAGCAATTCATTGGGAGGTCAACAGCTGAATATTAAAAGCCAGCATTGGCTAGCACTGGCTAACTGTAAACAACAGCATTTAAACCAAAATGTATAAATTTTGCTTACCAATTGTGCAGCTAAATTACATTTAGCTTGGTCCTAGATGAGAAAGATAGTTCTCTCACATCCATGTGAAATGGTGTCATCACTCCATTGCAACTGGACTTGCTGTTCCTTAAGGAAATGTTTAGCTTACTTTATTTAAGAGCTCACCTGACGAGGACACTACAAGACATTACAGCCTCATTTTTTGATGATGGCTGAGGTCATCATGCTGTCATGGGTACATGCACAAGACTTTCAAGGCAACATACTCTTTCATGAAACTTTGTTGCTCTAAGGAAGAAATCACCATGCAGAAGCATGTGGCAAAATCCCAAACAGCAGCTGGTATTCTGGCAATACTTGAAACCTCACTACTGATTCAGCACTGAAATTGCCTTAGGTAATACTGCCAGCTGCAGATACAGAGGAGAAGTTTAGAAACAACAAAATCTAGAATATTTATTAGCAAAAAAATTTCATTAGCAAATACAGCTCATAATAGTCCAGGAAGTCCTCACACCTTCTCTAGATATTTATCTGCACTTGCAGTCCAGAGAGCCAAACTTATCCTGGGCTACATCAAAAGAGATGCGAGCAATAGGTCAAGGGAGGTGATTCTCCCCCCTGCTCTGCTCTTGTGAAACTCCACTTGGAATGCTGTGTCCAACTCTGGGGCCCCCAGCATAAGAAGGATGTGGAGCTGCCAGAGTGAGTCCAGAGGAAGCCACAGAGGCCATGAAGAGGCTCTGAGGGCTGCAGCCCCTCTGCTCTGGAGACAGGGTGGTACAGGGTGAGGTGTTCAGCCTGGACAAGAGAAGGCTCCAGGGAGAGATTAGAGCCCTTTCCAGTGCCTAAAGGGGCCCCAAGAGAGCTGGGGAGAAACTTTGGACAAGAATGTAGAGTGACAGGATAAGGGGGAATGGCTTCCTGTTGCGGAGGGGTAACTCAGACGACTCAGTGTGAGTTAGCAATGAGCTTCGTTTATTGATCAGTTACATGCCTTTTTATAAGTTCCATAATGTGCTCATCCATATTCTGTAACCCAAGCGTGCTATTGGTGTGCTTTTGCAAGTCAACCCCCTCCCTTTATGTTTCTCTTTGCTACTGCCAACTTTCTCGTTTCCCATCCTCCTTCTGCATTCCTACCTGACTAAAAAACATCTTGTTATTGTATAGCTCCCTCGTGAAGGACACAGTGTCCTTCGGTTTACATCCTTAAACTAACTGACTACGCTGTTTCCCCATCTCCTCGGCCACAAGCCATTCCATGCTCACTTTCCTTCATCTATTCTGCAACAGCTTCCCACTGACAGAGAGGAAGTTTAGATTGGATATTAGGAAGAAATTCTTCCCTGTGAGGGTGGTGAGGCCCTGGCACAGGTTGCCCAGAGACGCTGTGGCTGTCCCATCTCTGGAAGGGTTCAAGGCCAGGTGGGATGGGGCTTGGAGCAAGCTGGTCTAGTGGAAGGTGTCCCTGCCCATGGCAGGGGGTTGGAACTGAGTGGGCTTTAAGGTCCATTCCAACTCAGACCATTCTATGACTCTATGATCTTCTCTCCCTGAAAAGTTACAATATTATAACCAGCAAGAGCAGTACAGTAGATGTATCAGGCATGTAACTATCACACAATGACATGTGGATGTGAATTTATCTTGTTCCATAGAATGAACTACATTAAACAAGAAATCATATGGTTACAGTCAAAATCTGTCAGACTTATGACCTGTCTCCCCATTGATAGGTAGTGTGGAACCCTGGTACCTCTCTGATATGGTCTGTAATGATGGATGGTCATGCCACTTTCCCCCATGAACCCAAGTTCAGACAAAATTGCTTATTTCAATTAAAGACATTCTTTTTTATAAACTTAAAGGCACACTAGGAGGAAAAAAAAGAAACCCAACAAATACTTTGCCAAGATTTATCTGCCAAGATAAATTAGACATGACAATTTCAAAGACTATCATACCTAGGGACAGCTCCAACCCAGAAAAAAAAAAAGACTGCCAATTTTCTACTAGGAGACTAACAAGAAAAAGCTCAGTAAGGATGGTAGCGTGCTGCTTTTTCAGAAGGGGTTAAAATAGCCCTTGAACTTTGCTTTTCATAAATGATCACCCTGAAGCTGATTGCAAGTGAAGGACTGAGTACTACCATTGTGTCATTAGTAATACCACACTTTTCGTCTTGTCACAGGAATTCAATAAGGGAGAAGTGGATATTCGTGTGATGTAATGTACAGGACTAAGCCAGTCAGTCAAGACTCCAGAATATTCCAGTATTAAGTGACCCACTGCAGAGGCCCAGAGAAGCTGACTTTAGTCACGGGATGGATTGTGGTGGTGCATCCTCCTCCCCAGGTCTCACTATGATCTAATTTTCGTTAGACATCGGCCTTGATGAACTGCACCTGGGCTAAGCCCTTCTTGAGCTTATCAGAAACACCATTTCCAGGAAATACTGGTGTCTACTTAGCACCTGTTTTTTTAACAAACAGCCTTGGAAATTTATTTTTCTTGCCTGAATAATAGCTCAAGTGAAATTATATTTTTGTTACTGAACCTTCAAAGAAACTTATTGACCTGAATTGCAGTCAGGATGAAAAATTGCTATGACTGAGGCCCATTCTCAACTCTATAAACAATGGTTCAAAGTGAGTGGCTTGGAGTTTCCGATTATAAGGGGCTAATGTATACTGAAGCCCACTCTCTATGACTCTGTGTTGGAGACTAAGATTTTTCCTTTTTTTAATCTTTCTCTCA
The DNA here is from genome assembly GCA_013400735.1 of Pomatostomus ruficeps. Taxonomy (NCBI): domain Eukaryota; kingdom Metazoa; phylum Chordata; class Aves; order Passeriformes; family Timaliidae; genus Pomatostomus; species Pomatostomus ruficeps. The sequence continues at coordinate 16,393 of VYZT01039693.1, forward strand.
GGGAATTTTCTCCCATTTGTTGCCTACGAGGTGGTAACGACCATACTTGGGAGACAAAAGATGTGGCTAGGAGGAGGAGGAGGGGGAATGGTGCAGTTTGCTGACATCTCTTGGCTGGAGAACTTTCTCTTGGGAGGTGCAGAGATACCATAAGGTTTTGGCTGGGCAGTGAGGGGCTGGGGTCAGCTCCTCGCTCTCTCTCGCTCTCAGGACCGGAGGGGAACGGTCGGGCTGGTGCCACTGCAGGGGAGAATTCATTGCCAGCGTGGAGTTCAGCTCTTTCACTGCTTCTCTTACTGTGGATGAGCCTTTTTTTGTAAGAGCGGCCTTTGAACTGGGACATTTTCAACACCCGACCTCACTGGGAATGACCCTCACCATCTGCTCGGGTGCCCCGGGGGAAAACCCAGGACCCCGACCCTCCCCAGAGGGAGCATCTCCAAGCTGCTGCTGCTCAGCCCCACTGTTTTCTCCCGCTGCTTCTGTTTTTTTGCTACACTTCAACTCAACATCCCATGCCCGCCCGGGCACCCCGCGGCTCCTGTCACTGCTTCGGAGCTTTTGCTAGACTTTGTTTTGCCATCCCGGTTGCGCTCGCCTCTGCTGTTCCAGCCTGCTGCTCTGAGGTTCCTGCTACAGCCCATTTCGCCTTGCGGAGCGGCGCTGAGACTGGCTGCTCCGCCAGTTTGCCAAGGGAGCCCCTTTTCCCCGTCTCCNCTTTCCCCCGTCTCCCGCCGGCTGAGCCGCCATGGCCAGCGGAGAGGCGGCTGAGCTCGCGCCACAGCGCCCCCTGCGGCCGCGGGGGAATCATCGCAGCGCCCCTGCGGCTGTGACCGTCACTGCACCGAGGGCAGGGAGCTCCAAGGTGTCTGCTCCTGCTGCTGTCGTTGCTGTTTGTTTGCCTTGTTGTATAAATATATCTATTCTACTAAAGAACTGTTATTCCTTTCCCTGTATCTTTGCTGAAAGCCCCATAATTTCGAAGTTATAATAATTTGGAGGGAAGGGGTCATATTTTCGATTCCAAAAGAAAATATACTTCCTTGGCAGGCACCTGTCTTTCAAACCAAGACGCTCTATAAAACACAGTCCAAAGTGAGACCCCTTGAGCTCTCTATTCACAGAAGATAAGGGAGCTAATGTGTACGTCTCAAACACAGATAATTGGATGGCTGTGGAGCCAACCAAGGATTGTTGGTAATTAACACGCCATGAGAAAGAACAAGATGTGGCTGGAGAAGGGGGCCAAGGTGGAGATAAGGCAGCACTTTTCCATGAGAAAG
>VYZT01039694.1:4095-14371 GCA_013400735.1 Pomatostomus ruficeps
CAGATTCCTCACTTCCCATAATTGTGTCCTTTTAAAGGCTGTTGATGTGATTTGCATTAGGACAAGGCTCACATGCGGTCATTTACTGCATTTCACTCATGCATCATTAAGAACAAAGTGTGGTATCTCTGCTACTTGGAATTGAGCACAGCATAAGAAAAAAAGAATAATTCCACAACATTTATCTTTAGGTAACTTGTTCTCAAAGTATTAATCTTCATTTGGAGCAGTGGGATCAATGCTCAAAGAATCATGTGCTCTAAGAACAAATTCATTCCAAGACTTCATAATCTGCTCTAGTATATTCCCAAAGAAGAAAAACTGTCTGAAAGTGATTATTCTTTCTGTTTTTCCCAAGGATTTAGAACAAATTCTTTACAAGTACCAAATCATTCAGCACTGCCATACCACTCTTGTTCTACAAGGTGTTTGTGGCTGGTGTAATTCCACCATGAAGGTCACACATTGCTTTGTTCTGAGATCCACAGGGAACACTTCAAATGATGGAAGAAAAAAACATACACTGAAAATGAATGCTGTTACAGGGATATAATTTTTATAAGCTTCAGACAGTTTCCACTCTCCTAAGGCATGGCTGAGTGCCCTGCTCTCAAAAGCACTTGAAAACACAGATAAAGAGTCTGGTTTTCAAACATCAGTGATCATGTACATTTTTATGAATGATCTTTGCAACTTTGGTGAGAGTATTTGTGTTGCAATTCAGCAGTGTCACTGTCAGGCCCCGGGAAAGTGAGTTCAGCAACAGGGACCGGGGCCCTGCTCCAGCTCTTAGGCCAGCCAGGAGAGGTGTGTGAGCTGTGCCATGGGAGCTGTGTTCTTTCTGCTGCTCAGCATGGTACTTGGCATGTGTCTCACCTTGTAGTCATCTTCTATCCACACAGCCATGGCTGCTTACTCTGGATACTGGTGTTGGGGTCCTGAGTCCTCACTTCAGAGTGACCATCCAATATTCAAGTTTTACACTTTAAGACAGAACTGGCTTTGGCTTGGACCCACTGTTTCCTCCTGGTTTTCCTGCCAAGATTTTGATCACTCATCTTCCCCACAGCCATCAAACTAAAAACCACATTGATTTTTCTGACTTCAAGCCCTGGCTTGTATTTCTTACAATACCTTACTACCATCCCCACCCTGGAGTCCAGCCTGGCACTAGTCACTGTGTGGGATTTCCCATGACTCTGGTGTGTCCCTAGTGGCTACAGCTACAGAACGTCATATATTGCCCTGACTGTTAAGGATTTTGTTTACTTAAAGCATGACAAGGAGAGTGCAAGCAAACTTTCAGGTGTTTAAATATTAAGAACAAGAACCCAGGCATGAGTATTCTGACAGCATTGCTGACTAGTGATAGCAGTATTCTTTTGCTCAGTGATTCAGCTCTTTCTACCACTAGTACTTTTCCTTTTGATTGGCTTTAAAGGACATTCAGTCTGAGAAACAGCAAATGTCAATGCTCCCTGAGTGCTCCCTGGTGTATTCCTGTGGGCCAACATTATCAACACTTTAACCAACCCATGAAAGTGGTGCTACCCTCAGTCCTCCTCTCTTTCGTGACTTATCAATAGGTAAGTCTTCCTTTCAAACTAGTCTTTCCTCTATTATTTAAAGTGTTTTGTTATTTTGAGCACTTCTAGAAGCAAAGAAGTTAAGTCTCTCCTGACTCAGTTGTGCCTGCAAAGTAGATGTGTATACCTGAAACTGTCATATATACCTTCTCTGTATTCTGATAAATAGGTTCTTCCAAACATGGATATCTACCTAAGGACTAAAAATCTGGACCTTAAACTGTACTCATGTCTATTCTATAGCATCTAACACTAAGAGAGATGAAGAGTGTCTGAAGCCTGTCCAAAAAAATTTACGAAGTAATGGCAGATTCCTCACAAGCAGTAAACCTCACTTTTGAAAATACATAAACTCACCTTCACCAACATAACAGTTGTGAGTTAATGGTCACTGTCTAAAGATCTTCACGATCTCTGTCGCAAGAAACATCTAGGGATGTTAATATGGTTCACGTAGATTATGCATTTAACTAATGACAATACATGTTACGGTTAATTGAGACCACAGGTGCAAGGGATTTTCCTAGAAACCCCATGGCAAAGGTGCAGAGGGAAACATCAGGACATGGTGTGAATGGAGTCTACTGTTAGCCTGTGCAGACAGGCTTATGGAATAAATATTTCTTGTCCAAGACTGAAAAAGCAGCTACTGTCACCTGTGGTCATTTGTTTTAGAGACCTGTCTGACACCTAAAGATTTGCCAACAAACTTTAGCCTTCTGTGAATAACTCCTCCATGACCACAGGGAATCTGCCTCCTGCTTGTGCTGAAGTGAATGAATGCACTTCTTTTGGAGCATATTCACAACGTGATCAAAGATGCTGGAAAAACTGAGGAACAGTACAAAACAAAACAATGTAAAACACCTCTGAGGTATGGGGTTTGCCATCCTAATATCTGTGAAAGCTGTTATCTGTGCAGAATTAGTGTAAAAAACAATAGACGAAAGTTTTGAGCAAAGTGTGAATGCATATCCATTTCACAAAGTCTGTTTACATGTTTAAAACTCCTGTTGAAAGTGACTCTAAAGTCTCTTACATCACTCACTTCCTCTGGACTGAACAGAATATGCATTCACTATAGATGTCCTACTTCATCATTTAAAATTATTTCTTATCTTTAACTTTAGAAGGTTGATTCTATTAATCAGAACAAAGGAGAGTGTGACAGCCAGAAGGGGAACTAGCAGAAAGCTGGGAATATTTATTGCAGCCTTTTGGGGCTCAGGGTACCCGAGTCTTATTCAATATTTTGACACATTGAACATTAAGCAATTTTTTTATCATCATCACTCAGCTCTGATACATAAATACAGGCATCTATTAATTATACTGGTAGATAATATATATGAAGATTCCTACTTAGCTTCCACTTATGAGAAAATGTATTATACTCATCAGGGCTGCCCGAAGGGCATGAGTGACTTGTCCTTGTGAAGACATGCTTGGCCCCCCAATCAAAATCCTGAACAGAAAGCATCCACCTTTCTCATGAAACAGCTACTTCTGACAGGCATCAAAAAGTACCTTTCCTTAGCCTCAGGGCATAGGAGCCAGAACAAGTCAAGAATTAAAATACTGTAATGAGAGTGGATTTTCACTGCTTATGAAGATATTTCCTGCATAGTAAATATAGATGTTACTTGATATGCAGCAGTGAGAACTAGGATTATGTCTTAAGATGGAATATTAAAGTGGCAGCACAGTACCAAACACCCTCCTTTGCAAGCCCAGGGGCCCAGTACATCAGGAGCAAACAGGGACATACTTGAATTGCAGCTTGATGCCTAGCTATAAAATAATGTCTTGGAACTGCGTGGGAGGGATCCAGTAGACTTCCCTAAGATGTACTGGGGGACTAAAACCAACTTCATGTGTATGAAGTTGTCTTTTTTTTATTTTTCTGACCATCTGCTAGCTACATCTTTTTCAAACTGAGAAATCCAACACTAAGACTCATCTCATGGCCTGAAACTGAAGTCTCTGATTGATTATTGCTACCATAGGTAGGAAGTTAGGCTAGTGTAACAAGCTGACCCCCAACAGCTCAATGATTTCTGTGTCCCAGCTATTACCACGTACTCTGCTCTGCACAAAACTGGACTGCAGGAAGCTACCTGGCATTTTCCCATGTAAGGCACTGACACAGAAGATGAGACATAGTAACCACTTACTTAACAGGGAGTTGAACCCATTTCCAAGTCTGAAGAGCAGCAAATCAGATCCCTCAATGGTTTAAATCAGCGCATGTTGACTGGCTTCACTCAAGCTTAGCCAGGTCCTAGTTATACTTTTTTCTTTCTAAGAACACTCTTCTAAGTCCTCCTAGAGGCAATTCCAGCTTTAAGCAGACAATTATTTCATTTTGGAAAAGACCTTCCAAGTCCCACCCCCTCCCAAAAAGAAATTAATCCATGCCTAACTGTTCTAGTGGTAAGTATGGTCTTATTATTAATTTTTAATGTAATTTCTAAAGAACAAAAATTGAAATTCAGGTTCTGGATCTCAGAGTAACATATTCTGCTCATCTGATAGTCATCTGTTACCAATTTTTTTCCCTAAGCAACTACTTTTCAGAGAATTGCATTCACAAATGAATTTTGAGTGAATTCTTTCTGCAAGAGTCTACAATAGTCTGGGTGTCAGATTACAAAAAAAAATATCTATCAACAGGTCAGTCCGGTTGATCTATTCTGCTGCACACTGAGTTTAATTTTTTACAGCAAATAGAACTTTTGAATCGGTGGTACAACTTGGAATAGACTTTTCAAAGTCAAATACTACCTGGCTTTACTGTCTTAATATCAGAAGAGATGATAAGCAGCACTGATATTAATAATAAACATTCTCAAAATGGAGATGCAGAACCTGAGTGCAGAACTAGATACAGCCTGCCTCAATACACATATCTGTAGAAGTCTAATCAAGGCTGATCTTATATTCAGAGCCTGAGTGTCTCAGGTGGACTGGAGGCAGGAAAAAGGCAACAAGCTGTTACTCCTTGTAATCCTGGGCAAGGATAAGAGAATGAATGATTAAAGTCCCCTTCCTCAAGAAGGAACCAAAAATGGTCAAAATAGCAATGCAGAAGACCTCTTTGAAAAGAAAACAAATTCTAACTGTCCCTGAAGTCACCATTGTTTTGTGTACAACATGAAATATTTAGATGGTGAAGAACTGAAAACTGAATTCTGATGGAGTTCATTGTCAACTCACTTGCCCTAAGAAATTCATCCTCCTATTTTCCACAAGTACCTGCCTACTACTAGGACAATGCTTGCTGTAGACATCACCTCTTTCTATCCATCATTTATTTACACTGCCATGAAATAGGAGCCATGCCTGAGCCTCCCTGACTCTATATGACAGGATATAGAACACATGAGAATCCCTATATGGGACTTTTAGAAGTTCACTGAAGTTTTAAGGAGAGAGAAATAAAGAGAGTGAGAGATTATGTCTTTACACTACTAAGGATTCCCAGAAATTAGAACAGTAAGTTTTACTCTATCCTCCTCTGATTATACTTCCCTCTTTAATCACAGTCAGAGAATAACAACTGAATATAGGAGGAGGTTGTGTAACCCATAATGGTTTAATGACTTTTCTTCAGATTTTGCCTTTTCCAGAAATGATCATTGCCCTGTTTTGCTAAGAACTCAGTTTGGCACCCAAACAATCACTAACATTTTCTTGGCTCAGGCAGACTGGCCACAAGCAAAGCACCACAACACTGTCCACAAACAGCCAGTGGGGCACTCAGCCAAATTTGTCACCTCCTCTTCCTTTCTGCATACTTCATGTTCTAATACATCATGTTATATATATATTTGTCACATGTCACAAACAATTGCTGGATGGATAGGTGGATGTACATGTGTGTATATACACACACACACTTTTCCCCACCTCTCCCTTTTCATTCTGTAAAACAATTGCCATGCAGGCCATGGGCCTGACAAGTACATTCTTGCTGTTGGGGACTAATTAGAGTATTTGTCATTATGACCAGGTCCAGCTCAGTTTGGAGGAATTTGAGGCTTCTGTCAACTTGCTAACAGCCTCTCAGTATTTGATGTAGCCAGCAGTATTTATCAGTCCCCACCTCAACACAGGTTTACTATAATAGCTGACAGCTTCTTTCACTAGTTGTCACTCACAAATTTGCTGAACCTGCCCCAGGCCTGCCTCATTACCTATATTTTCAATGAATAACATCTAACAATAACAAGAAGAACAAAATGCAAGCAAACCCATCTAACTCTGCAGAAGGTGTCAGCTTTCAACAGCCATTTGTTATGTACACAGGGAAATGCCCTTCCACGGTCTCCCACATCACCTTTCACTAAGAGAAGCTTCTCGTAGTCCCCCAAACCTGCTCAGGCTGAATTCCTCCAAAATCCACTGTGGTTAGACATTCTGGGATTCTGTTGTGTGATTGACAAGTGCCATCATCTCACTGCTGCTTTGCTCTCCTCCCAGCTTCCTGTCTCTAGGCTTATACTGAGCTTTCTGTAGTGGTCACAGTACCAGCTACCAGCTGGAGTCTCACACTTGAAAATGCAAAAAGGGGCACTCTCAAGGTCTATTTGTGATTTTCTTTCCATTGAATTTGACATCTTTGACCAATAATAATAAATATCTCCCAGTGGATTCTAAGTAAAGAATTATACACACCAACAACAATTTTGTTAAAACATGTGGAACTTTGGCAGACTCAGGAAGATCTGCAGCACTTGGCAGCCGACTGAAATATATAACTGCAACCAGGGAAATATTGTCAGTTTACTATTCTCAAAAAGTTTACTGTCCTGGAAAATTGTTATTGTACAAAACACATGCCAAGTTAACATTGTAATGGATTTTATGCCTTGGAACAGCAGTTAGCTAGTGCTTGTAGCCAGAGGGCTATATCCTCAGATGGTGTAAAATAAGTGAATGTGGAGGAAATCACAGATTTATCAGGAACAGATATTTAAATGTGGTACAGCTGGCCTGAGAATAAGCCTGTGGTTGCAAATCTTCTCTTACAAAAATTGACTCAGTGATTCTGTGTGATTGTGAACATAAGAAATGAATAGCATCTAATAAATTTAAAGGAAGAGAGGTGTGTAAAATCTTGAAGACAGATGTATTAAATCTAATAAAGCAGTCTAAGAATTTTTTTCCTAATAATAGAAGACAATTATTCCTTGCTGATACTCATGGAACTATTGTTCCTATGGTTATGATCACCCGAAGCCACTCAGAAAAACCTTTGTTGTTCCCACCTGCTTCTTGCAGAGGTGTTGGAGGAGGCAAGAACACAGCTGGAGTGTAGTGAAAAGGACAGGCATCAGGTTGTTGCAGAACGTCTTCACCTTGTATTGCTCAGGTCCTTTTCTTTGCAGTTCTGTAGTCTGTCTCCCACTTGCAGCTCTGTTACCTTTCACCAAAGCTGCTGTAGTATTNACCTTTCACCAAAGCTGCTGCAGTATTTTAACCTGTTCTCCTGCTGTTGTTTTCATCCTGTTATTGTCACAGTGTTGCTCCTGAAAACCCTGACATTATTCTTATATCTGATTTCTCATGGGAAGAAACTGTCACCAGAGTAAGAATGACTCCTTCCTTTCCCTTGCTCTTCCCCACCTTTTCTTTTATAGCTTGAAGTTTACATTAAATGAAAAGCATAAATTAGTCAAGAACATAGGGGATAACAGAGATTTCAATCTCCAGTTAGACTTATAATATATACCCAAGCTCACTGTGAAACACTTGGGCTCACAGAGCAAACAGTGTTTTAAGGAGGAGTATCCAGAAGGGAGTTTGAACAGGTCACAATGAAAGGCATGTGGTCACTATGGAAACACATGGTGGAAAATTATCATCATTAGCATCACCTGGAGAGGATCACCAGAAGATAGACTTTTTCCCAAATGTAATTTTAGAGTGGGTGTGTGCCATCAGCTGCAGAATCTCTGAATTTAAGTCTGTCTCAGCATCCTTCGCATGACAACATCATCATATGATCAACCTTACCTCTTGCCTAGGGCTCAAAAATCTTCCTTTAGTGCCAGGCTTGACCCTGGCTTAGCAAGTAAATTTTACCAAGCTATTCCAGCCTAGGTGCGGTCTCCCATAGCAGTGATGTGGCTGCAGCAACTAAACCAGGAGTTCCATCCCATCTCATCAACGGAGAAACTCACAGTGCAACTCAGCCACAGCCTGAGTGGACTTCAGTCCCCCTCTAGAAACATCTCTATCTTGGTATGTATAAACTCTCCCCTGGACTCTTCTACAGCTTTATCTAAGGCAGAGGCAGTCTGAAAATTGCTTTCTCAGTTAAAGCTTAAAGTAGCTGTGTGTGGGAGTTTGTGCTTTACTTTCCCGGTATCTCAGTTCCTCGGCTGTAAATCACCCTGTGGTGTGGACTCCATATCCCACAACACAAAAGTCTTTTTCAGAGCCTTACATGCAATTATGGCATAAATTTCATCCATGAAGTCAGTGATGGCATGTCTGGACACTACAGCTGTGTCTATGTTTGTAAGTTAAACAGTTACAAGGAAGGCTCAGCAGTGGAAATTAATTGTCTGCACTGTAAATTTCCACTATTAAATTATTCCAGCGCAGTTTGGGCCATGTCAGATGGCTTTGGCCCTCTCCAAAAGACTCTCTGGAAGAGCTTGAGAGATAGAATGGGCCAGGGACAGTCACAGCAGGCAGTTCATATGCAGCCTCTATTTGGGAAGGTCAGAGGCTTTAATAACATATTTTGGGACAGTTGTGTAACAGCCAGTCCCACTGCTACTGGGTGAAAACAACCCTGGAGAACTAAATGACAGTATGTAGTCCAATTAATTGTGCTTATACAACACATTTAATCCCCAAAGATGCCATTCCCATTCCAAAGGGTAAAACCACTTTCAGAAAGATCATTAATGCATAAAAAAATCTGCCCAGTATTATTAGTTTGAAATGTCAAAGCTTTCCTGCTTACAGTGAGGTTTCAAAATCAATATTTAGTCTCTTTAGCAGATATGGTGGTTAACCACCTGTAGCCCTGGCACAATGGACTCTGAAAGTGCTCAACACTCCTGAAAAAGAGGACACTTTAGTCAGCTCCTGAACAATGGAGCTGAAGCAGAAGAGACCAACTCCCTTCAATCTTCTAAGCATGTTGATGAAGGAAACTCTTCTTCTAAGCAATGACCTAACTTGAAGGCAAACTTAACCACTGTGTATTAGGATGGATGCTCATCCACTAAGGTTGCTTAGCTTTTCTGCATGGAAATACAAAATACAAAAATGAAACATTACATTCTCATTATTGAAGGAACAATGAATTTGTGAAAAGAAGCAAAAATTTTTAATAATCAGTTCTTCCTGCTGGCTTTGGAATAATCTGAAATAGCTAAAAGTGATATGCTTGTATGACTTTTCAATACCCTGCAAGGCTGATTAAATAGGTTCATCAAATAGAAAGACAGAATCATAAAATGGTTTATGTTGGAAAAGATTTCTATGATCATTGAGTCCAGCCATTAATCCAGCACTGTCAAGTCTACCACTAAACCACGTCTATAAACACCTACCTACACATCCTTTAAACATGTCTAGGGATAGTAACTCCACCACTTCTCTTGGACAGCCTACTCCAGTGCTTGACAGCCCTTGCAGGAAAGAATTTTTCTGAATGGCCAATCTAAACCTCCTCTGGTACAACTTGAGGCCATTTCTTCTTGTCTTATTTTTTGTTACTTGGGATAAGAGATCTCCCCACACCTCGATACCTCTTCCTTTCAGGTAGTTGTAGAGAGTGAGAGCAAATCATCACAGACTCAAGAGAAATTTTCCTAAATAAGCTTGAAAACTTCAAAAGGATTGTGACTGAAAATAAATTAAAGGAATCAAACAGAAAGTTTAGCCTTCAGAGGAACCAGGGCTTTCATGATGCCAGAAAAGGTTCATGCAACAAACACTGAATGGAAAATCCGTGCAGAAAAGGTTAAAAGACTATTCAGCTGTGTACATTCTGGGGCAGCTGAAAATAACCAAAACCACATGTAACTATGTGGGTGAACTATGTGCTATGGACTTGCACTTGAATTGAGTTTCCTCTTTTTTCTATATCTATTTGCTCAGACTCTGTATAGCATCATCGCCATCTCTATTTTCCTCTCCAACAACAATGACCTTTAGTTGTGTTTAGAATAATGGAGAAAATGCATGTCATATTCAGATTTCAATTCTGTAGCTAAGCACCAGAATGCATGTAATCTGTGAAAGGACCAGCAAAGGAAATACACAAATATATACCTATATAATATAAACAACACCTTTTTTCTACTTTCTCTGCTTTAATGTCCTCCAAGAGATTCTTGTATTCCTATTTACAAAGACTAGTACCTCTCTCTTCAAGCAGCCTCACTGATTGTAGGGTGCTGTGAGGGAGAGTCAAACTTTACTCAACTTATGTGAGAGACCCCTGTGGGCACAGTGGAAGAACTGGGTTTTCACAAGACATGTGAAGGAGGAAAGTGTTTAATGCAAAACACTTGGTCAGTTCTCATTTGAGACATGAAGAGCATTTTAATAAATGTTTAGCAATAGCCTTCTCTTGTATCTATTAAAATGAGAACTCAGGATCAACAAATATATTCTGAGGAATACTAGAAGATAAATACTGGGGTTTTAGGTTTGGGGTTTTT
>VYZT01039698.1:0-17560 GCA_013400735.1 Pomatostomus ruficeps
AAATAAATAAACCCCAAAATAAAACCCAGCTTTATTCCCAATGTTTTCTTCCCTTCTGCTCCGATGGAAATCAATACAACCTAAATAGGAACCCTCAAAAATCCATATAAAATAACAACAGGAGGAGCCTGGAATACCTGGGACCATCTCTCTGAAGCGTCCCATGCCCCAAATCCCCTTATTTTTTTGGGATGGGAAAGGAAGTTGATAGTCTCCCACCCTTTTAATTAAGTCAACCGGAATTTAGGGAATTTCACCTTTTTAATGGAACCTGTTTGTAAGGCGGAAGCTTATGTTTGATCAGGGGCAGGGAAATATTACTCCAAATGAAAATACAACCTTTTTCTTACGATTAATAAAAGATAATATTCCAGATGTCACTCAAAGATAAGAAAAGACAAATCTGTGGGTATTTTGCAGGGTTAGCAAGTTTTGCTCATGAAATGAGGATTTTTGAGATGGATCTGAGCTCCCGAAAAAAACCAGGAGTTATTTTTAATCAATAATTAATTGGGGCTTCTCATTTGCCCTCCACAGAGGTGCCAAATACCTTCAGCAGACACCATCCCAACCCCTCTGGTTTAATGAGGAGTTGCTATGAATAACTTAATTGGAATCTTTAATTTAGGCAGTCACTCGGAGCGTTTGACTTGGAGGAAACACCTCTCCCCTTCCTTAATGTGCTATTAACAAAATCCCCGTGAAAGCAAAATAATTGAGAGGGAGGAAAAGCAAGGAAATTTTGTACAGAGCAAATTTGATTTTCTCTTCAACAGCTTCTGCCTTTGAATCCTGTTTGGTTGGTATTGAGCAGAACAGGATCCTCTTGAAAAGCTTTCATCGCTCGGAGAGAATCAGAGCTCAAAGACTGCAGATTAAAATCGAATTGTAGCTCGAGAACAAATGCAAAGTGGGGGTTTAAAAAATATTTTAAACTCCACGACAGCTCCCTTCGGAAAGGAATGAATATTTGTGAATATATTCCCATCAAGGCAGCTCCAGCTTCTATCCCAAAACGACAAATTCCATTGCCTGTCCTTTGTCTCAAAATGTGCTTCATTTTGTGAAAGTACCTGAGAAAGGTCAGAGGTCTCTGAAGAAACGAAATGTCTTCAGCAAGAATTCCCTCAGCAACGATTCCCTCAGCAACGACTCCCTCAGCAACAACTCCCTCAAGCGCAATTCCGAGAGTTTCCCACCTCCCAGTATTTCCAGAGGATTTCTGCCAGACCCACTGGACTCAAACCCTGTGGCCGAGGAGGACCTTGGGAGCGCCTGGCTTGGGGCACGGAGAGAGGAGCCCCATCCCCACACCCCTGGGGAGACGCAGGGACGCGTGGGGAGGAAAATCCCCGCGCCCACAGGAGGAACCTCTCCTTTTCGGGGTGTTCCCTGTTATCGTGTGGGGTTTTTGGGAATTCCAGCGGGGCACCAGCACCAAACCCAAGTTTGAGCACGAGGAGCAGCCACTTACTTTGCTTTCGCTTCTGCGTCCTCGTAGGCCTTGTTGGAGACGTCGTCCAGGCCCCCGATCAGGTGCTTGAAGGAGCTGGAAGGACAAACGGACATTTCAGGGGGAAATCACAGGAACAGCAAGGTTGGAAAACACCCTGAGGATCACCCAGCCCAAGCAGCACTGCCAGCTCCACCGCTGACCCTGCAGAGGTTCCACCTACGAGCCGGGAATGCCAACGTGGCTCCTGGGCAGCGGCCGGGGCCGGATCTCGATGCCACTGCCCTGCGAGGCCCAGGGCTGGGAATGGACTGGGAATGTGCTGGGAACACGGCCCCAGAACTGCTGCAGAGGTAAAAACCAGCGCCAAGGAGATCCCAAATCACTGATCCAGCCCCTTGGAACGGCCCCTGAGGGTTTTCACCCTCCAGTTCCACAGTAAATGTGCCCACGTGGCTGGGGTGGCACTGCAGCCCCCACACCCCTGCCCTCCAACCGGGAACTCCGTAAATCCCCCTGCTCCCAAAGGGAAATCTGCATTTCTGGATCCCAGCTTTCTCGTCTTTAGAGAAACAGCGCCTAAAAACACATCAAGGAGGGTCCACAGTGAAAGAGAGGGAATTTAGGTTGGATCTTGGGCAGGAATTGTTCCCTGGCAGGGGGGGCAGGCCCTGGCCCAGGGTGCCCAGAGCAGCTGGGGCTGCCCCTGCATCCCTGGCAGTGCCCAAGGCCAGGCTGGACATTGGGGCTGGGAGCACCTGGGACAGTGGGAGGTGTCCCTGCCATGGTAGGGGTGGGATGAGCTGATCCCTAATATCCCTTCCATCCCAAACCTATCTAGGATTCCATGAAAAACTAGAAATTAACAACTGAAATCAGTGAACGCCTTCAAACAAAACTATCCCAGGTGCAAAGCTGCTTTCTACTCTCCAATTCCAGTATTCCCAGTGGGTCTGTCACACGTGGGTTTTCTTCTTTCCAAGGAAGACAAATTAGAGAGGATGAGCTGCTGCAAAGCAGAGGCTCTTGACTGATCTCTGCCTTGAGGTCACAGCTTTATAAATGAAAATCCTGCAATTCCTTCGGCTCCTCTGTGCTCTTGACAATCCTGAGGCATGGAACATGGAGCTGAAGAACAGGAATTGCTCTAAGCCGACAAAAATGAATGGAAAAGTTGAAAAAAATGGAAGAAAAAAGATAAAATCCCCATTGAGGACCACATGTCTGACTTTAGGAATAAGAAGGGGATGTTTAACAGGGCCCTTCCTCCAGGAGGATTTGTAGGATCAAAGAGAATTCATGGCACTGAGCAGGTGAGGAAATCCGGGACAGCTGAGGAAGTGCAAAGGCAGGCACGGGGTGAGCCAGGGATGATGCCTCAGGATTGAGCTTTTCTATTTCCCAGCCCCTGCCCTGCTTTAGTGTGGGACTCTCCCACTCCCCACGGGCTGGGAGCTCCTGTTCTCCCATCCTGCTCAGACACAACAAATCCTCTCCAGGCTGCACTCAAGGACACCTCGTTGGCCCAGGCCCCCAAAGATGGAAACGGAGCCTCTAAAAGGGGGGACAGACTTGGGCTCAATTCCATCATCCCCTGAAATTGTCACTGGAGAATGAACCCTGAGCTGGGAATGGATCCAAACTGATCCAAGTGCAGCAAACTCGTGCCCCGGGGTCCAGCTTGGGTGTGGCGTCTCCCAGACAGGCTCTGAGTGCCCGAGGTGTCCCTATTGAAGGTCCTGCAATAAATCCCCAGTTTATTCTCTGAATCCTGGCTGGCCTCTGTTCTGGGGAGCCTCTGATCAGGTATCAGGGAGACTCCATGTTCCCGGGTGGGAATGTGGGACCCCGTGGTGGCTTGGACACGCTGACGGTCCTGAGCGGGTCCTTCAGGGTCCTGCTGCAGCAGGAGGTTCCTGACCCCATGGAATGAACCCCGTGGAGAGCAGGAGCACCTCCAGCAGAGCCAAGGGAGGCACAATTATCCCAGAGGAAAAAGCCGGATTGTCCCCATTGCAGGGTGACAGCTGGGAGAGGGATCTTTGGATTTGGGGATCTTTCCCAAGGGATTCTCCTCCCTGGGGCTGTCCCAGAGCTGTGTGCACACCCTGCTGTGCCCTGGGCTCTGCCATGGCCCTGCTGGAGCAGGGAGGTGCCACCGGCTGCCCGCTCAGCTCCCTCCAGCCCAGCCCATCCCAGGATTCTCTGCTGGGAATTACTGCCCAGGCAATGCCCTCTGCCCATCCCGGTTCCCCCCAGTCTCCCACTCCACTGAATTCCTTAAATCTGAAATCATGCAATCAAGGATTATGCAGCAGAGAAAAGCAAATTAATGAATTCCTTAACGAGGAAGACACGGCTCAGATCCCTTTGCTCTCAGGTAAATTCCTGTTAGAGGTTTTAAGCAGGCTGGTAATTATTAATATTCATATTTTTAATATTAGGACGTGTTGATCACGGGAGTGTCTTTTCAACCCCAAATTCCTGGCTCAGCAGTGAAAATGGGAACAACTCAGCCCCTTCGACACCTCCAATTTTACCTTCCCAGAGCTGGGAATGCGCCACGGGATGAAGCCAGACCTTAGGAGGTGACAAAGAGAGCAAAGCAGGATTGGGGTGTTAATGCCCAATTGCACCCCAAATGGGTGTTTAGGCAATTAATTAACAAATTAACACCATCCTGGAAGGCCAGGAGACCTCACCTAGGGCTGAAGCTGTGATTTAGGCTGGGTTTGCTCAGGAAAAGGCGGCAGGATTAAAATCCTTTTTTTTGGCAATGCAAATAAATCTTTTCTGGTGAAACAGCAAAGAAGAAAAAGTCCCTGAAAGGAATAACAACAGCTTCTCTAAACCCCTTAATTCTGATTAAAAATTTGAAGCCAGACTTAGCACTGGGCAAGACCTCCAAGCTCACTCGAGTCCCTTTTTCCTTGCCCAGCTCGGCGTTGCCGAAGCCTCGGCTCGGTCCCAGCCTCCCGCGGAATTCAATCAGAAACCGCTCGGGGTTTTTTCTCCTCGTGGCCTTTTCTCTTCATTTTTTTCTATTCTCTCCTCATAACCAATTTTCTCCATGGATAAACTTCGCTGCAGCTGGGAGAAACAGCAAAGCAGCAAACCCTAAAATCCGCACTGAAAGAGCTCGGCTCGGCTCACGTGGGGTCAGTCATGCCAGGATAATGCTTTTTGATTTTATTTCTCTCCCATTTCCATTGCCAGGAGGGCCGATCCAATAACCCTTGACGACACCTCACAGCTCTCCCTGATAAAAACCCAAAGCAGGCTTTAAAACGCAGACGAAAAGGGGAAACGCAGAGTGGAAGAGCAGAAAATAGCTGAAAAATTTAAAATTCTGCCATAAAAAAAATGTGCATCCTCTCGATATGGGCAGCTGAAGAAGACGAGAGGCTGGAAAAACAGCATTTAGGGTAAATTCCAGGTAGTTCTGTAACTTTTTGTCAGCAGCAGCTGTGCCTTGAGTTTTCCTGGCTCTGATCCACCTGTTCCTCTCTCTCCATTTGCATGAGGAGATTTTGTCCTCCTGGCGCCCGCGGTGCCGTTAAATCGCCGAGCTCCAGGAAAACGCTGTTGGCACCATAAATAAATGATACGGAGGGGGGAAAAAATCCGATATAAATAAAAGATGAACCCGAATCAATCTCAATGTAAATATTCCTCCACTTCAGCAGCAGCAGCAGCCACTTGCAAACACTGTTTCAGTTTCAAGAGGTAGATATGGGAAAAAACGGAATTATAGAGTTGCACCGACTTGTCCCGGAGGGCGCCGGTGATGATCCAAATGTCAGGAATGAGTCTGGAGCCTTTCCCTCCTGTTTTCTCTCCACAGAGAAGAGTTGCAAGTGAAGTCTGTCCGTGCATCTTTATTCAGGCTGAGCCACAGGACAGATGCTCAAGGGGGGTTCGCACCATTTTTGTCAGAAGATCTTTCATAAACGAGTTCCTCCAGGACCAATCCGTCAAATCCAGCTCGTATTTGTCAACTTTTCCCCAACTGTACTCCTGGAACAAATCTAATAACCCCTCCAAGGAGCCTGGAAATTCATCAGGATGAGCTCTGACAAGGCCAGGCTTGGAACAATTCGGAGGCAACGCCATCGAGCATCTCCCACGAAAAGGTTTGGTTTTTTCCCAGAGGATGAATTCCTGCGGTGTCACCACGGGAAAAACTTCATTAACACCAGCGCTGATCTTGTAGGGTCAAGGCAAGTCCATGAATTGTAAAAAAACCCCAAACCCAACACTTGGAAACAGAAATGCCTGAAAGCCATCTGAGAGAAAATATTCATTTCCTCAGCTTTGTCACCCTCTCGCTTCATCTTCCCCACTGCATTACGGTTCCTCCTCTTCTGTGCTGAAGTGTGGATGGGAATGGGAATTCTCCTTGGAATTTTCCTTTCTGATCTCCAAGTTCTTTCTTTCAAACACACCTACACCATTTTTTGGGGTTTTTTCCTGGCAGTCTTCTTCCTTGGGGGACTGAAATGAGTGGTGCTCCCAGTGGGAATCTCAGAATTCCTGGAAAAGTTTGGGTTGGAAGGACCCTCGAAGCTCATCCCATCCCACCCCTGCCATGGCAGGGACACCTCCCACTGTCCCAGGGGGTTCCAGCCTGGCCTTGGGCACTGCCAGGGATCCAGGGGCAGCCCCAGCTTCTCTGGGCACCCTGTGCCAGGGCCTGCCCACCCTGCCAGGGAAGGATTAGGAGCATCAAGAACCAAATTCCACTGAAATTCATTATTCTGGTAAAGGAAGCCACTCAAAAGCACAACTGCAGGATGGAAAAAAGCTGATGTTTTTCCTAACAAATATTTTCAGGACAACGACAAGCGGGAACGGAGTCCATGGGATGCACCGAGTGCTTCCTGCAGGGTGTTTTCCTGTTAGATCAGGATTCTGCTCGTTCCCACGCTGGGAAAGGATGCTGGGAATGCACTTTGCAAAGCACAGCTGCCCAGACTGGCAACAATAACTCTGCTACTCTTTGGGTGCCTTTGGGGTGGTTTTGGGACTGCAGGAGCCCTCTGGTTCCACAAGGAAATTAAACAGCCAGGCAGCAGCACCATCGTCTGCTAATTAGAGACCCATCAGGAGCTCCAGTCGGGCTTCCCCTGTGGCGTTTCCCCCTCTCACTGCTCCAGCCCTGCAGCCATTCCCGACAGGTTTTATCAGCTCCAGGAATACTTTCAGGCACAGCATTCCCTCTTTTCCGGCTTCATTCTCTTCTCACACCCAGCTTAAACCATTCCCTTCTCAAACCCAGCTCAAATCATTCCCTTCCAAACCCAACTTAAATCATTCCTTTCTCAAACCCAGCTTAAACCATTCCCATCTCAAATCCAGCTTAAACCATTCTCTTCTCAAACCCAGTTTAAGCCATTCCCTTCTCAAACCCAATTTAAGTCATTCCTTTTTCAAACCNCACCCAGCTCAAATAATTCCTGTCTCAAACCCAGATTAAACCATTCCCTTCTCAAACCCAATTTAAGTCATTCCTTTTTCAAACCCAGCTTAAGCCATTCCCTTCTCAAACCCAACTTAAATCATTCCCTTCCCAAACCCAGCTTAAACCATTCCCGTCTCAAAACCAATTTAACCCATTCCCTTCTAAACCCAGCTCAAACCATTCCCTTCCCAAACCCAATTTAACCCATTCCCTTCTAAACCCAGCTTAAACCATTCCCTTCCCAAACCCGGCTTTCCCAGAGCTGCAGGCTCATCCCTGTGAGGAAAATGTCCCGTTTTCTTCACCCCCATATGACAAACTCGGCAGCAGCCACAGCAGCCCTGAAATTTCCAGGAATATTGGCAAATCCAGAGCCCGGGCTCACGTCTCCCTCAGGAATAACTTCCCGTGGCACCAAGGCGTGACTCAATGAGATGGGAGGGTGGCAGCTGGGGCAATTTTTGGATGCCTTGGGAAGATTTTCCGAGGAATTTGGCAGAGTTACCCCACTGCCAGATGATTCCAGTATTGGTCAGTGAGGCTGGAATTCTCCAGGAATTCCAGGCGTTGAGGAAAAGGTCTTTTCCCATCGCTCGCTTTTTGAAAGTGCAGCACCAACTTTGCTGAGCTGCTTCAGGCAGGGACACCCCCAGAGCACGGAAATTTCTCCTTCAGTGCTTCCAGCTGGTTAAGGAAGGAGCTTCTCTGGGAAAAGGGAATATTTG
Source organism: Pomatostomus ruficeps (assembly GCA_013400735.1). Lineage (NCBI taxonomy): Eukaryota > Metazoa > Chordata > Aves > Passeriformes > Timaliidae > Pomatostomus > Pomatostomus ruficeps. The sequence goes on from VYZT01039698.1 coordinate 7,640, forward strand.
GCAGCCTCAGTGCCTCGTGTCACCCCTGCTGCTGCACAGAGCAGATTCCAGCTGCAGGGAACTCCCACTGCCTCCCTCACTGCTCACAACACCCCAAAAGGGCTAAAATTCCCTATCTCTGGATATAAAAATGGTTCTTTTCCCTCACCGATCTCCCAAACTGCCCCAAGTCCTGGTGGATTCTCTCCCTGTGGAATTTGGCTCCCGCAGGTGTTGTCATTCCTAAAAAACAACAGCCCGAGGAGGAGCTGGGGCACCGAGGCAGCGCTGCTGAGGACACGGAGCGATGAGCGGGGCTGGCAGGAGGGTCACTTCTCCCGCACGATAAATCAGGATTTTATAAATAGCGCTGCCCTGCTAATTGCAGGGCGCTCAGAGAATCCCGGGGGTAGGATAACCACAGCTCCATCACTTCAAACTGAGCTCCTGCTTCCTCACCCTTTCAAGGGCGTTGGATGCTGGGGCACAGGAGACAAGGAGAGGAACAGTCTGGGAAATTATCAGGAATGAATGACTTGGATTATTCAGGTTTTTTAACTCTTACAGTGCAAACCAAAAATATCTGTTGCAAAAGTGTAAAAAAACCCCCAAAACATAAATTACTTGTTGCTTTTTATCTCTCAGAATTAATGCTTGCTAAATGATCTCATCATTCAAAATATAAAGATTATTCGAATGTTATCTTGCTAAACAATCGAATCATCCTTCTTCTTCGCCTGGTTTTTTCTGGATTAAACCTCCCCTAATTCCCTCAAGCTTCCCATAGGAATGATTATTGAACTCTCCTGACCTCCTGCCTCTCCTCTGAGCCCCAGGGCTGTGTCCTTCTCCCAGGAACTCTCCAGGAGCTGGGATAAAACCTCGCCCCAACATTTCCCAGGAGCTGATGCCTTTCCTGCCGTGGACTCCATCTGGGTCCCATGGGGAGCCAGATCCCTTTCCAGAGCAATTCCAGCTCCTCCTTTATTTCCATTTGGATTTTCTGAGCTAATTGTCACCATCGAGTTTTGGCTGCTTGATTTAGGGGCACCTTCCCTCCATTCATCAGGGACACATCTGTGTTTTATCATCCAAAATTAAGAGGCTTCTCTTGATAAAACGATCCAAGGCTCTCATTAAGCTCTGGAAAACACAAAAATTGGAGTTTTCCCCAGCCCCAGGCGGAAGGAGGGACTTACTCTCTGTCTATGACCAGACAGGTGACCGCTTCAGCTGCGATGACGTTGGCTGTCCTGACGTCCTCCCTGCAAGGAAAAAACCACATTTCTTGAGTTATTTCCATGAAAATCCCCCAATTTCCAACACACAGGGTTCTTCAAGCACTCTGAGGATACATTTCTGGCTTTCCCAGCTTTTCCCTGCTGCTTTCATCATCTAGAGAGGTTAATAAAAGACTAGAGTTCCAAGACTAATAAAAAATATCAAATTAATTCATTTAATTAAGCAAATGCAGTGTTCCATCAGTGTTGAAGAGCCAGCACTGCATTTCCTGTGTTCCCTTTATCCCAATCCCCTCCAACCTTTCTGTACTCCAAGGGTGAGTGGATTACAAGGAAACGAGACCCCCTCCTCCCTCACTTGGGCTGGAACCCCACTCCACGTCCCCACCGAAGCAGGAAATGGGATTGAAAGGTGCTGTCAGGAGCAGAAATTCCCATTTAAATCCCGGCGGTATTAAAGCAGGAATACGGTTAAAAATTGAATTAATGATGGCCTCCCTCTCCCCCTGAGGCCATCATTAATTCACTTTAATTGCTCTGGAGCAATTCAGGGTCACATCTGTGGAGGAGAGCGAGCAGCAATCCGAGGAAGGACATTGATATTCCAGCCCGTGTTGGAATGCTGGCTCGGAGGAGACCTGCACTGGAATTATGTTAGTGCTCATTTCCCCCCGATAAATCACATTGTGCTCATTTAAAGCAAGGAGAAAGAGGCAGCTGACGAGTCTCTGTGAACTCCTAAACCTGGGTAAATCCAGAGGGAAAAGGAAGGGATTTTAATGGGTTTAATTGGCAAAAGCCAGCTTTTGCCAATTAAACCCATTAAAATGAGCATTCAAACTTGGTGGTGCTCAATAATTCCAGTTCAAACTCAACCCACTTGTCCCATTATACCAGATGCCACAAAAAGACATTTATCCCTTTAAATTCACGGATTGGAGATGTGATCATTGTTACTGGTTTATATTCAGATAATCACAAGCCAGGCAAATCCAATACCATCGGCGGCCTCGGGTCAAACGTTCCCAGTAAAACTGGAAATGAGACATTCAAATGCGCAAGGGACCGCTGGGATTTCCGCTGTCTCGTCCCCAATCCATGATTTTCTAGAAGGTGACCCTGGCCAGCAGCTGCAGCACAGGGAAGGGCAGGAATCCCTGGCATTAAAGGCAAACGGGACCCTGGGAGTGCACGGAATGAAATGCAGCAAAGGAAAAGCTCCAAGTGCAAGGCATTGATTGGAAAAGAAATCACTACGAGGGGATGAAAGGCAGAAAAAACCCAGCAGGGAGTGCCCAGCACTAAATGAGAGAGTAACTACTACAAGTAGGAGGCATTAAACACAACAAATAATTGCTACGAGGGCACAGCCTTCGGTGCAGAAGTTCCTGTTTTAAATCCAGGGGTAATTCCTGCCAGTGCCCGGCATCGAGTGAAAAATTAACCCCCAGGAAGGGCAGGGCATTAAATGCAGAAGGAATTGCTACAAGTGCTGAAACGTGACGTTTAAAAAAGCAAGGTTTAGCAAAATAGCAAGCACTAGGGTTTAATAAAAGTGCCGCTGAATTGAATTGAGCTAATGGTTAGCCCGGGAACTTGGTTTGGAATTAGTAGTGATTGATTATTTTGATGATATTGTTTATACAGCTGCACATCCACGCTTGGCGGATCTAAGGAAGTTCTCACAATGGCTGATTTTTCAATTGAGATTTCTGTTCTTAAGGAATGAAGGGAAGAACTGGAGAATTTCCCAGAGATATCATTAATTATCCTGACCCAGAAAGTAGACAGGTCAAAGCGAGGTAGAGGAGTTACTCCATTTTCCACACCCCCTGCTCATAAACAGACCTTGCAAGGCTTTGTGATTTTGCTCTGCGTATTTGGAAAATATTCCACGCAGCGCCCGGCTGTAATTAATTAATTAATAAATAAAAAAAGCATACACTTTCTAACTTCGTTGNAAAAAAAGCATACACTTTCTAACTTCGTTGTTAGAGAGTCCCTGTCCATCTCAGTTGGGTATCGATATTAGATCTATGCGCATATTTTAGTAAATCAGTGCACGGCATTAATTGCAACAAGTAATTACCGCACGCGAGCTGCCTCAGATGCAGAAGGAATTACCACAAGGGCACAGCATCAAATGTAACAATTACTACAGGTACAAGGCTTTAAATGCAGAAGTTACTGCAAGAAAATGAGCAGCTTCAAAGGTAAAATTAACTACTACAGGTGCAAGGCTTTAAATGCAGGAGTTACTACAAGAAAACACACAGTATTAAAAGTAGCTACTACAAGTGCAAGGCTTTAAATGCAGGAGTTACTACAAGAAAACACACAGTATTAAAAGTAGCTACTACAAGTGCAAGGCTTTAAATGCAGGAGTTACTACAAGAAAACACACAGTATTAAAAGTAGCTACTACAAGTGCAAGGCTTTAAATGCAGAAGTTACTGCAAGAAAATGCACAGTATTAAAAGGTAAAACTAACTACTACAAGTGCAAGGCTTTAAATGCAGGAGTTACTACAAGAAAACACACAGTATTAAAAGTAGCTACTACAAGTGCAAGGCATTAAATGCAGAAGTTGCTACAAGAAAATGCGCAGCTTTAAAGGTAAAATTAACTACAAATGCAAGACATTAAATGTAGAACTTACTACAGGTAAATACACAGAATTAAAGGTAAAATAACTACCACCAGTGCAAGGCTTTAAATGCAGAAGAAGCCACAAGAAAATGCACAGTTTTAAAGGTAAAAGTAACCACCAGTGCAAGGCTTTAAATGTAGAACTTACTACAGGTAAATGCGCAGCTTTAAAGGTAAAAGTAACTACAAGTGCAAGGCATTAAATGCAGGAGTTACTACAAGAAAATACAGAGAATTAAAGGTAAAACTAACTACTACAAGTGCAAGGCTTTAAATGCAGAAGTTGCTACGAGCAAGTACAGGGCATTAAATGCAACAAGTAACCGCGGTATGAAATGGAAAAGGAACTCCTGCGAGTGCAGAGCATTAAAAACAGAGGTAATTACTCCCAGTAATTACTCCCAGTGCACGGCACGAAATGAAAAGCTAATTACCAGTAAATAGGTGGCATTAGTGCAACAACTAATTAGCGCCGGTGCAAGGTATTAAACACAGAGGTTACTCCTGGTGAATGAGCAGCTTTAGAGGCAAAGTAACTGGTACTGGTGCAGTCAGGAATTATGACAAGTGCAAAGTGGTGACCACATTAAATGCAACAGGTAATTAATGACTGCAAGTGCATTAATTGCGAGGAATTATTTCAAGAGCACGGCGCTAAGCGCACAAGCGGCTGTTAGACGTGCAACGTGTAAAACGCAATTATTGACAATTAATTGTTAATAATTGTCCCCTCCCTTGGCCCTGGGGAGGAGGGGACAGCACTGACTCGGTGGCTCCCTGGACTTCATCCTCTTCCTCCTCGGAGCTGCTGCCCCGAAAGCCGCGCTCGCCGTCCGTGGAATCCGCGGCGCTGGCCGAGCGCTCCATGGCTGCTCCAGCATTTCCCGTGGCCAGGGCTGCTGGCCTGCAGCTCCGTGCCCTGTGGCACCCCTGGCATTCCCGGCTCGCCCAGTGCGGAGCTCGGCCCCCGCGGGAAGGTCACAGCTGCTGCGGGGTTCCTCGGCCGCGCCAATCCCGGGACGAGGATTTGGGAGCCCTCAGGAGATCCTGGGCTGTGCCAAGAATCCCCTCCGGAGGCCTCGTGTGCCCTTTTCACCCCACGGGGGATTAGGTGGCGACAGATCCACGTTCCTGAAGCTCTTCCCAGGCGTGTCACCGCACCGCGGGACACGCGAGACCGTGATTTAAGGGATGGAATGCATAAATCTGCTTTTCTCCTTGGGATTTGCAGCCCACTTCACCCCAGTGGGAAATTACAACGATTTTCCTTCTGACAAGCCGTCAACAACTCAATTTAAGAAAAGTTCACAGTTCAGCCTCTGTTCTGTGGTTTTACCTTAGGTCGCCGTAATCTGCCCTAAGTGTAAAAACATTTGAGGTGATTCCTGTTCTGCTTTTTTCTACCTTTCCACATCCCCAAATGGATGGAAATTCTGCTCTCACACCACTCCCAGAGCTCCCACGGCTCCCAGTCCCTTGGATGGGCACTCCAAAGCTCCCTGGGCAGCCCCTGCCAAGGCCTGAGCACCCTTTCCATGGGGAAATTCCTGCTGCTGTCCAACCTGGCACAGCCAGAAGGTCCCTCCAGAGCCTCCTCAGCTCCAGGCAGAATCTCAGCAGCTCCTGGGATTTTTTACTTTCAGAACTCTCGGCGCAGCACAGACAGAGCAGAATTTCCCTGACCAGCAGAGCCGTGAAAGCCCCGAGTGCTCAGCTTCATAAATATTCCAGTCTGTTATCACAAAGGGCTCCTTTTTTCCTTTTTTTTTTTTTTTGTAGATCTTGTTGTACAACCCTTGGCGGGGCTTAAACCTTTCGGCTGGAGCCGCCGGGAGCAGAAATGTCTTTTAGGAGCACTCAGCGAGCGCTAACGAGATGTTCACGAGGCATAAAACAAAGTGTTAGAGGGAGCTGGAACATTTTCTATTTATTAGAGAGCTGTACATTTTGCTCAGATCGAGTAAAAAAATGGGTAAAAGGATCTTTTTAAAGCTGAACGAGCCGAACTGTTGTTCTCTCAGAAACGTTTTGTTTTCCCAATATCCATAAAGCTGAAATCACAGCGGGGTTTTTGCTCCGTGTCCCCAGACTGGGGTAGCTCGGAGTCAAACCCCTGCTGTTGTATTTCATTCCCTGTTAGGAGGTGAGGTTTTAATGCCTGAGGGGGTTTTTAGAAGGTTTTCTGTGAAATGGCTTTTCCAGCACAGCTTTTTCCTCGTATCAGGTTCACGTTAAAATCGATGAAAGTTTAGTGGGGCGCGTGGTGTTTATTAATCCCAGGGATGGGTTTTTATAGCAAAGCCAAAGGCAGAGGGAGGTTGGGTTCTCGGGAAGGTGAGAGGTTGGGAATCCAAGCTTTGGCCTGTGAGGGAAACCAGGCAGATCCAGGGGATGGAGATGACGGATCACAGAATTCCCCAAGTTTGGAGAACTCCAAGGTCATCAAGTCCAGCCTTTGACCGATCCCCAATTTGCCACCTCCTTCCCTGCAAGGGTGGGGAGGCCCTGGCGCAGATCCCCAGAGGAATCTCCCGTCCCGTGGGACCCCGGGAGATGAGGGCTGAGATCATTTGAGGATGGTGTTAATGAGGGTTTGCAGAGCAAAGCCAGAAACAGCAAATGAGCCCTCCCTGGTGGGTTCAAAATGGGCCACAGGAATCTCCAGAGGTTCCCGAATCGCTGCCGTTCGAGCTCTTCCCTGCATTTCCCCCCTTTCCAGCTCTGCGCACTCGACCTTGTTACAACATTCTTAATAAGGTTGATTTAAAGCACTTGGGATGAGACCAGGCAGTAATTAGTGAAAAAAAAGGGGAAAAAAAATCAGTTCTTAGCTTGAATTTAACAAGAACAGCTCAAACCCAGCATCTCTGTCTCCACTTTTATTCTGTTGGGGATTTTCTGATTTCACCGTGACTTTCAGGTGGGAGATAAAAATCAGTTTTGTTGGGTATTCTGAGGAGTGGCACCCAAATCTGGTGATCTCCTATCCTTTAAAAAGAGGGGTTTGCCTACCTGGAGACTTAAAAATGTCTTTTTAAAACATTAACTCCCTTTTATTTGCAATAATTCCTGTAATTGTGGGTGAAGCAGCTCGGCCTGCAGTTACAGCACGGCGAGGTGCAACCAACACCTGCCTGTTCTTGATTTGGTAAAAATAAATAAAATTTGAAGGTTTGATGTGCCAAAACCAAACAGAACCTCACGGTCACTGAGCCTGCCCTGGGAATGTCACCCAAGGAATCAAACTGGCACAGGAAGGACTCACAGCATGAAAAATGAGGAGCAAAATGAATCCACACCCCTCCTCCAGGGGAGGGACGGCACTAAATCACCCCCAGTGGTAAAAAGGGTCATAACTTAGGGAAATTTGATTAGGGATTGAAAGGGTTTTTGTAAAATAAAATGCCTGTCTAAAGAGGAAATACGGCTGAGAGCTGAAATAAAATAGATACGAGGCTGAATTATAGCCCTGGATTGGGAATACAGCACTGGAACAGGCTGGGAAAGTCACTTGGAAATGAAAAATTACGTTTTCCTAAGAAATGTTCTGATAGGAATATTCCCATGAGGCTTTCGGGCTCGGCAGAAAGCAGCACTGGGTGTCCTTGGGATGTCCGTGCCTCCATGGGAATCAAATCCCTCCTCAATCAGCCTGCGAAAAAAGGGGAATTCTGGTGCATTCGGGACAAGGTGAAGTTTAAGGTAAAAGTTTCTCCTGGGAGTATCAACATTGCAGATTCCAAGGAAGGATTCCATTGTTGAAGTGTCCCAGGCCAGCCTGGACAGGGCTTGGAGCAGGCTGGGACAAGAATCCAATGAAACCCTTGGAAAACCCAATGAAAACTTCGGAAAACTCAGCGAAACCCAACGAGAATTCAACAAAAACCACAGAAAACTAAACGAAAACCCAAGGAAACCCAACAAAAACCCTGGGAGGTGTCCCTGCCATGGCAGGGGTGGCACTGGATGGGCTTTGAGGCCCCTTCCCACCCAAACCAGACTGGGATTGCTCGATATTCCCTAAAATATGGAGAAATAAAATAATACCAATTTATTTCCTGACAAAGGGCACTTCCCAGCTCGGCAGCTGCTGGGTAACAAACCCAGGGAACACAATTCCCTGTGGCTCTGTTTGCTGGTGATGAGCCAGGAGCCAAAGCTGGACATTTCCCGAAGCCAGAGGTGCTGAGGGAAGGCTGCTGATGGATTTGGGATCTTTGCCCGAGCACCTGTGAGCAGTGGCACCCTCGGCTCCATTTCCAGCCGAGTGTTCCCGCTTCCCGTGCCAAAGAGCCCTTCCTGGAACATCTGCCTGCAGCCAGGAGGGGCCATTTCACAAACCCCATTTCAGCAAAATGAAAATTCCCCCCTCTGTTCACTCCAGCCGGCTTTTCCGAGTCCTTCAGGCAAACAGGGATTGCCAGTGCTGGGTGGGAACGCTTGGAAGTGAGAGAATCCTGGAATGGTTTGGGTGGGAAGGGGCAGGAAGGATCAGCTCATCCCCCCCCTGCCATGGCAGGGACCCCTCCCACTGTCCCAGGTGCTCCCAGCCCCAATGTCCAGCCTGGCCTTGGGCACTGCCAGGGATCCAGGGGCAGCCCCAGCTTCTCTGGGCACCCTGTGCCAGGGCCTGCCCACCCTGCCAGGGAACAATTCCTGCCCAATATCCCATCCATTGCTGCCCTCTGGCACTGGGAAGCCATTCCCTGGCTCCTGGCCCTCCAGCCCTTGTCCCCAGTCCCTCTCCAGCTCTCCTGGAGCCCCTTCAGGCCCTGGCAGGAGCTCTGAGCTCTCCTGGAGCTTTCTCTTCCCCAGGACTGGGCTGCCCCCATCACAGCCCCTGCTCTGCCTTTTCTCTGGGCACAGAAGCTCCATTTGTGCCACCCCTGGGCAATCCGCCTGCCTGGGAAGGGAATTCCAATGAAATCCAAGAGCTCACTGAGGATATTCGGCCATCCAGCTGGAATCCTTCGTGCTGCTGAGTTTCCAGGCTGAGGAAGAAGGAGGGGAGGATCTCACCCCTGATCCTTCGCTCCCAAGTCCCGCATGGGATCTGGTTTAAAGCCTTTAAACTGCACCCATCCCATAATGGCTGGATCCGCCGGCACCAGGCCAAGCAAGGAACCCCAGAACTGCTGGCAAACCCTCGGTTCCCATCCATCCCGGAGCGCCCCTAAAGCCTGTCCCCAAGTGCCACACGCACGGCTTGAATCCCTGCAGGCAGCCCCTGTGGCCCTCCTGGGTTTGTGTGGGAACCCCGCCGGGAAATCCCGGGCTGCTGATGGCAAAACCATCCCCATCCATCCCAGGAACCCGTCAGCAACACTGCTGGGATTCACCCCAGCACCCAGACAGGCTGGGAAGAGCAAAAACGGCTACAGGAATATTCTGTAAGAATTCAAACTGGGGTTTGTACGGAAACTGTGCCCTAAGGTCAGTCTGGAGGGACAGACAAACCCTGAGGGACGCGGCGCTGACACCGGGGTGCGAAAACCTCCTTGCCTGCCAAGCCCATTAAGGATTCAACCCAATTACCGGTGTAATTTATTCAGAATTATTGTAATGAACCCGAGCCTCGCTGGTCCGTAATTAATTACATTCCCCGAGTGGAACAGCCCAGGGGCACGAAACAGCCACTTTTTCATTAAAGTGAAATAAACCCTGCCACACCCCATCCGCTGCTGTTTTCATCAGCCACTGGGCAACAAGAGCATCTTTAAGATAGATTAAATGTTAATTATCCCATTGAAGGACAATTCAATTAAACCTTGAACAAATCAGAGGAGTTCTAGAAGCCAGGGCCTCGCAGGCCTGCCCTCCATAAGGAACTTCTCTGCCAGCCCTGATCAGATAATTCAAAGCCAAAAGCCCAGGAAATTGGCACAGATCAAGAGGAAACCGTTTATTTGCATTATTTTCCTCAAAAAAAGAGAGCAGCAGTGAGAGAATTCAGCAGCCAGAGCCGCAGGAAATGCTCCTTGACCCTTTGGCTCCGTGAAGGACTCGGCAGTGGCACTTCAATATCATTTAATAAATTAAATATAATATTATT
>VYZT01039704.1:347-27777 GCA_013400735.1 Pomatostomus ruficeps
CTGAAATCTCATGTATCACAAAACATTATAACTTATAACTTACACTTAATTTTATTTATGCCTTTACAAAACTCAGTAACTTGCATTTGATTAAAACAAATATTCTCAAAGGGTATCTGGAATAAATATAGAAATGTAGAATTTCTTATTTCTTTTGGTAGTTTGTTCTACCCATCAAAATCACTACTAAACCCAAAGGTTTATTTCCAGGGTTGTTTTGTTTTTTGTTTGTTTTTTTTTCTCTAACTGCAGCATCTTGCTATTGGTTCTTGTTACAACTACAGGTCTTTTTTTCTTTTTATTTTTAATTAAATTAAAAAGCCCTTAAGTATACAGGGTATTCTCACAAAACAATATTTAAACACTGTAATCAGACTGCCTGTAGATCTTCCTTTTGACAGTTAAAATTGTGAGAATATCCTAATGAAGTACTCCGCACTCCTTAAATTTTTCCTGTGGCTTCTTTCTGCTTCATTCCAGTTTTTTAACATCTTCTTCCAAACACAATAAACTGAACCCTTCTCCAGTATCAGATGCCCTACTACAATATTGAGGAATAGTATAAAGCTTATAGGACACTGAGGAATTATAGGTAATGACTTCAAGAGTGTAAGGAAAGAGTCAATGTTATTTGACTATTAAAGTGCAAGATAGGAATTCAAATATCTGGGGTTTAGTTTCCATCGTATTGAAGACTTTTATGTAAATTTGAATAACTATTTTCCAGAATTTTCAGATTTTATTAGACCAGATGTGATAACTGCAAGTAGGACTTTCGCTCAGATATTGAAACTTTTAATTCTTTTTTGGTTCTATGTGCTTTGGGATTCCCATCTGGAAATCATCATTGTAATTAACTTTCACATATATCACCACAATTTGTTAATGTGACATAAATACAGGTATTTTAGGAACCACTGCTAAAATCTCTATAAAGTACTTCTTTGGAACATAAAAGAATAATCAGTAAAGTTAAAGAGACATAAATGGAGTTTTCTGATTCCAAGCCTGAAAACTAAAGGCCTGAAAGTCAGAAACAATTCCTAAGAGGAGACTCCATCTTCCACTTTAAGAACAAAGTCCAATTTATTTATGCATCTCTACTCATTCAGTATAATTCTTCTACATACACAAACAGAAATACATATTTATGTGCAAAGTTTAATTCCAAGGTTGGGAGGCATAATGGAGCCTAATTTTATTATACTAGATAATTTTCCTAGAGGTGCATATTGATTTCACACTGTCAAACAAACTGCAAAATACATTATAACAAAACAATTAAACCTGCTGATAATTATTACAATTAACTCACTGCTTCTTACTAATGGGATGTTCAAGCATCCGAGAATTCCTGATTATCAGAAACTAATGGATGTTCAGAAAAGGATGTCATTTTCTGTAGCAATTTGTTCTTGGCCAATTTAATGTTCCCTCAAAACAGTTTTGAGTTCCCATATGTCTCATTTGTGGCTTTACAAAGGAAAGAATCATGACAGTATTGTTTCAGTGCTTATTTTGTCTTCAGAAGTCTCAGGTCTGTTCACTTTGCTGTTATGCCAGGAGCGTATAATCCAAAATAAAAGAATCATAGAATCATTTTATACATTCATTTGTTAAACAGAGCTGGAGGATTCACATTTAAAGCAGTGTTAAATGTGAACTAATTCTACTGAAGTGTAAGAGTTTTGGCTGAAAGAAGAACACTGATCCACTTTATCTAGCTGTATTTCTTTGTCATGTGTGCTACTTTGCCTGTGTGAAACCTCCTTATTATACAGCTCTTGATCCCTGTTGTGCTGCTCTAACACTTGTGATGCTGTTCCAATGCCTGAACATGATGCTTTTCTATCGAGCATCCAAGTGGAGTTTTGCTATTCAAATCTGATCAGCTACTGCAGTAGCCCTTCAATAGAAAGAGCAAGCTGGGAACAGCAAAGGACAATCCCTTAAAGCTTACTTCTGTCTAGATGCATTTTTTGCACTTATGGTGCCAGATGCACATCAATTGAATGTTGCCCTGAAGTGGAATATTTTCTTCAGGGACTCATACAGCTGGTTTGGCAACCTCTTTATTGTGCCAATGTTAAAACTCATGATACAATAATTTCCTTTATGAAATACTGTTATGTATTTTTCAATAGGAAGCAGTGTGATGAAGGGTGGCATCAATTCTATAGGACACCTGTTTTACAGAAGAGAACTTTTCCAGTGATTAATATCTTGGGAATACATATATCTCAAAAGCTATAGTTTCTGAAAAATCATGAGACAATTAGATTACTTTTTGATATTTTTATTTCCAGTATCTTCATTTTGTTATTCAGAGAAATAAAATAATTAACAGGGACGAGCAAGTATTATTAATCATTTCTTCAACATCACTCACGTGGTTTTCTGTATTGAGCTTACAGGAGAACATCTTGTGATATAAAGGTCTTACTGTGTTTTAGAAATAAACAACACAATTAGAATAAATAAGCCATCACAACCTTATGAACCTTCCCATAGAAAATAAAGTGAGTGAGAAGAAAAGTTTTATATTCCTTCATTAGAAGTGTTTAAGATATGATACATTCTGAAGAATAACAGTCTCTCTTTGAATTTTTAAATAAAATTTCCAATAAACTGGGGCAGAATTTCCAAGGATTACTTTAAGACCTTTAATCTTTTTTAAAAGTAGGAAATATATTAGTGTTTTGCTGATTTTTAAAGCAGGAAATATTTCAGTGCTTTGCTGAATCAGGGCCTAAAAGAGCAATCCAGTCACACTCTAGGACAAAAATATCACAGTGTGTAAAATATCCATAATGTGATTAAGAAGAAAAAGGTCATTTTGAAGCTTAAAAATATTTAAGAGTTGAAACTTTAAAATGTTTCCACAACCAGGGTAAGCAATATATACCTTCACTAATACATTCACCTAGTAACACAGCTTAGCTAATTACACAGCTTGAACAAACTGCTTTGTGTCACTGGGGAGAGAAGTAAGGAGCACCTAAGTCCGTTCTGGATTCTAATGGCAATATTTCTTACAAAATACCACAACTAACAGAGACTGAAGGCAGAAGTCCTCATCCTGCCAAATTTCTTTTACCCATATCTGGAGAAGGAACCAAGTATCTCAGCAGTTCTGTGGTACGCATTGTTTGGAGAGACAGCAGAGAGCGGGGAAAGATTTGCCAGAAACTGAGCAAAGAAATTGCCTGTTGTAGCCTGACTGTTCTCATTGAAAAAGGAATTTTTTGTAAATAAGAGGCGTAGCAAAAAATAAATACTTGTTCATCAGGAACTTGTCCTCCTCATGGGAAGACCCCATATCATCCGGAACATGATAGTTTTTTACATGTTGGAATCACATAACAACATATTAGTATCAAAAGGCATGAACACCTAATTATTGTCCCTACCTCTGCTATATTTACTTAAGAGTTCAGTGTGTCAAATGAAATCACCAGCTGGTTGTATATTTGCACTGAATTACCTAATGGAGCTATGATTTTGACCACAGACTTTAGGTACTGTCACAGTAAAAAACAGGTTTTTTCCCTCTTTCATCTTAATTTTAAAATGGAGAGTTAAAATACCAGTGAAAAATTAGAAAAGGCCATAACGCTTTTGAAGGACTTTGGAGTACTCTGGGCTAGGATACAAAAACCTTTTGGCTTCTTTTTCTCAAAACATAAATGTGAGCTCACATTTTTAGCAAATATCTGAGAACAGCTGAATTGTACTACAATTTCTAGCACAGTGTTCTTTTATGGGGTTTTTTACTACAGTTTCTTCCCTCCCACCCCTTTTTCAGACTCCATAGCCAGGCTGTCATAAAGAGTTCCTTAGAATGAGTCACATTTTAACAGTACCATGGATATTTAAAACATGAATTAGACTTACTAAAAGAAATAGAATCAGAATGTAAAGCAGAGAAAATACTTTTTCAAGGAGTTATGAGGTTCACTCTAGCCTCTGAACCCTATTCAGCTCTTGGGCTTACTTCACAGAAATTGCACAAGCTACCAGACAGGGCAAATAATGGCCACATTGTGGCATCTTTCTCTGCTGCATTCAATTAAACATATCCTAGGTACATGTATTTGACATGCTCAGGCGACTTATTTGTGTTCGCAAAATATTAATTTTTAAATTTTTTCTTTTCCCTAAGAGATATTCCCATATATTCCCATGACTCAGACAGCAAGTGTAAGGCATCACATTTTGGTTCTGACATTTCAGTACTTCTTTTAAACCTGAAGGTCATTATCACATTCAAGGACCTGAAATGCACATAACACACATATTAGTTCTGGCTATATGATAGACCAGACTAGGAATGAAAAGATGAAGACATGTCATCACACGTTCCTGGAAGAACAGCAGGAGGCACTGAAGGTAAACAGAGTAACAACATGTCCCAGCCCAAGATTTCAGCTGGAAAATGAGAAAATGAGCACAAAGATCAATTCAAGTCCCAGCTGAGCCACATGACATGGAGAAACCCTTTATTTCCTAATATCAAGAGAGTCAAAATCAGCTTCACTAGATGTTTTTAATTTTTCATTGTCCACATAAGAACACCTCTCCCTTAAAAAAAACCCAAAACTACATCAAAAACCTCTGAGACTGTTGGCAGCCTAGGCTGAAAAAATTGCTAACTGTTGGTAAATGGGAAAAGCTCTTTTAATTTGGTCATTTTATGAAGGACACAATTAAGCGAAGTAAGATAGCTGAATGACTTTTTACCTCCTGCGGTGAATTTTAAACACCCAGAAAATTAAAACTCTGTTGTCACCTCAAGCAGTTTGTGGTCAGCCTTGTGGATGGGCTGAAGCACGTGCCCTGAGAGTGTGGGGCAAAGACAGAGAGTCAGACTCAAGTTTTTGGCTTCCCCACGGAACAGAGGCTCAGATAGGTCATGGAGGTGAATCACACAGAGCTTTTGATAAAGTATTTGAAGCAGGGAAGTATTTTCCATTGTTCACATCACTTCTGGAGGTACACAGAAAGATTATTTATGCCTTTTTACTGCAGGAGTGTTCATCTGCCATTTTTTTTCATGGCCAAAATATCGATGACTCACTTCAGAACAAATGTGATAGATACAAGAGTAAACAAGCAGTGAGGGAACCTGATGAGTGCACTTCACATCTGAGGCTTTTTTCCCTTTCTCTGTCCCAGGCTGAAGTAACTGTGAATTATTTTAATTATTCTGCCATAGAATGTCATAGCCTAAATGAGTTCAAAAGATTTCAGTACAATCCGCATCACATCACAAACACTACCTTCAGCTACAGTCATTTCTGTAGCCTTAAATACGAGAGACATGCAGATAAGATGACAGGTGTAGCATTAAAGAATAAAATATAGTAGAAATCAATTACAGTCAAGTAATTTTTCTTCCTTAAGCAACATTTTTATAAAAGAGAAATTACTACAACAAAAATGACTGTAATTTCCTTAATGACTGAAAGATCTACATATTTTCCCTAAAAACTAAATTTCATTTTTTCAGTGTAAATTATAAATAAATTCTCTAGTTTTCCACGATTGCTACAGTTCATCACATTGAAAACTGTGCCACCTGCACCAAGAGAGATGTATTCAGTAACTCATGTCCTAAACAATCAGATGTAATTAATATGATAGTCACAATTAATATGATGTTTTCATATCTAAGATGAAACAGGCAGATGGGGACAAGAGACTCACATGCATCTGGTATCACATAATAGGAGCCTGGCAAGAGATTCTTTTCTTGACTTCCTATTTACATATTTGATTAAGTAGAATCATAGAATCACAGAATTGTTTAGGTTGAAAAAGAATTCTAAGGTCATCAAGTCCAACCATAAACCTAACACTGCCTATTTCACCACTAAACAATATGCCTAAGCATAACATCTACACATCTTTTAAATACCTCCAGGGGTATTTACTCCACCTCTTCCCTAGGCAGCCTGCTCCAATGCTTAACCACCTTTTCACTGAAAATGTTTTTTCTTAATATCCAAACTAAACATCTGGAGCAACTTGACACCATTTCCTCTTGCCCTATTGTTTGTTACCTGGGAGGAGAGTGGTCCCCACTTTGCTATACCCTCCTTTCAAGGCAGCTGTAGAGACCAATAAGGTCTCCCCTGAGCCTGCTTTTCTCAAAGATATAGAATCCCAGCTCCTTCAGCCCCTCCTCATCAGACTTGTGCTCCAGACCCTTCACCAGCTTTGTTATCCTTCTCTGGATGTGCTCCAGCACCTCAATGTCTCTCTTGCAGTGAGGGGCCCAAAACCGAACACAGGACTTGAGGTGCAGCCCCACCAGTACCAAGGGGCACAGTCACTGCCCTGGTCCTGCTGGCCACACTATTGCTGACACAGGCCAGGATGCCATTGGCCCTCCTGACCACCTGGGCACATGGCTTTGGGTTCAGCTAGCTGTTGACCAGCATGCCCAGGTCTTTTTCTGTTGGGCAGTTTTCCAGACACTTTTCCCCCAGCCTGTAACACTGCAGGGGATTGTTGTGACCCAAGTACAACTTGGCCTTGTTGAACTTCATACTGTTGGCCTTGGTCCATTGATTCAGCCGGTCCAGATCCCTTTGCAGAGCCTTCCTACCCTCCAGCAGATCAACACTCCTACCCAGCCTGGTGTCTGCAAACTGACTGAGGGTGCACTTGATCCCCTTGTCCAGATGATGGGCAAAGATATTAAACAGGATTGGTCCAGCGTTGAGTCCTGGGAAACCCCAGACCATCAGCTGGATATAGCTCCATTCACCACCACTCTCTGGGACTGGCCATCCAGCCACCTGCCATGAGAATGCTCTGGAAAACTCTGCTGAAGGCTTTACCACAGTCCAGATAGAAAATAACCTCAGCCTTTCCCTCATTCTCTGGGCAGATGTCTCTGCCAGCAAAGGACATGCCATGGGGTTGCTCAAGCAGGACATGCTTTGCATAAATCCATGCTGGCTGGGCAAAATGCCCTGGTTGTCATGTACATTGCACAATGACACTCAAGATGATCTGCTCCATGACCTTTCCCAGCACCAAGGTCAGGCTGACAGCCCTGTTCTTCCCTGGATCTTCCTTCTGACCCTTCCTGTAGATTTTCTAATGTCCAGCCAACTGGAACCTCTAGAATACCAGTTTCCTCAGCAAAACTCTGTGGCACTTATATTTTCAAATTGAAAAGCAATGTCAGAAATACATGAATTGTTTGTGTATCATTTATTAATTGAACTTCTACTACTATAAGGGACTCTTATTGCTAATACTGTAGTCTATTGTATTACTGAGAATGGTATTTTTACCTGTCTTGGAAAGGTTGACTCCCATTTTTAGACGGAAAGATCATGAGCTATATGAGTTCTATATTTTATATTTGAAACAAGAAGATAGCCTTCAGACTACAGCTCTCACTTCTGTCTGAGAGCAGCTTTCACAAACTTCTTCAGTAAAAATTGTATGTTTAAGTAAGGTATTCAGCAACCTGACTCTGTATCCTGTTGTTACATTTCCAAGTCCTTCTTACCTTGGAAAATTCAGCCAGTGGAGATGGAAATATCTCTATCTGTTAAATAACAGGTCAATTTTTTGAGCTTTCACTATGTATGAAAGTTACATCCTGTAAATCCATCTCCTGTGTGTGTCTCTCTTTCATGTTGAAGTTGTTCCACTTTTTATGGAATAA
Source organism: Pomatostomus ruficeps (assembly GCA_013400735.1). Taxonomy (NCBI): domain Eukaryota; kingdom Metazoa; phylum Chordata; class Aves; order Passeriformes; family Timaliidae; genus Pomatostomus; species Pomatostomus ruficeps. The sequence continues at coordinate 8,035 of VYZT01039704.1, forward strand.
TTATCATTGGGTTATAGCAACACTCAGAATGACCCTTCACTTCTGTCAGTTTTGAGACAGAAGATTTGAGCTAAGGTCTGGTCCTAGATACTAAGTAATTCAGCCTCTTCTTTCATGGATGTTTTCTATTTTTATAATTGTGTTATTTTCTTTTAAATATTACATTGGGCCATAATAAAATACATGCTGGTTTTTTGTGCCAGTGTGCCTGGACAATTGAGGTACTGTAGAGGCAGCAATCCACTCTCTTCGCTACTGCATGTCTGTTTCCCATCAGTTACTGTATTCTCCCAAACTTTAACAGTGCTTATTTCCTGCGGGTGTTCATTTGGAATTCTTTTGGAGTTTTCTTGGTTGCTATTTGTTTTTTTCCCCAGTAATTCCTATAAACAGGAAATAGATCAGTTTTTCATTATGAGTACAAGTGCATCTGGTCAAAGATATTGTTATATATAAAAGCACAGACTATTTCTGATAAATTCATGTGAATTTGTAAGAATTGTATTTCCTAATAAGAATTCTATGAGACTAGAGCCTCATATGAGGCACTGCTTTTAAAACTCTTTATCAAGTTGTTGTTGGTGGTGTAACATTGGATCAAGTGGTTGTGAGTGACTCAGCTGAAATGAAGGGGAACCAAATAAAAGCAATTCTGTAACAAAGGTTTTAAATTCAGAAGAGAAAACTTGTGGGAGTTGATTTGAATGTAGCACAGACTTAGAATCTCCCTAAGCCATAAGCACAGGAATTTTCTTCAATTTTCATTACAAAGTGGAGGGAACTTGGAGAAAAGGGTCTCAAATCTAAATGGATGAAAATAGTGTCTTCAAAAGTGTGAAAAACAGAAGAGCTGCAAGAAGAGGAGAAAAGGGTTTAATCAGTAGTGAAAGTTATGTGTTTCACATCAATATGTTTAGAGAAGAAGCGAGAACTGCAAAAGTCAAGATAAATTAGATCTTGCAAAGAATATTAAACAAATACTGAAAAGTTTCTTATCCACATAATTAAAAATAGATCAAGGAAAAAGATTAAATATAATCTAGATATGGCCCCAAAACTTGAATTAATATTTTGCCTCAGTTTTTAGTAAAGTTGATGGCATTAAGCACATTAGAAGAGTCAAGCTGCCTTATAGAAATCAGGGTCTACAAATGTAAATTATTATAAGTAGGGTGCAAAAAAATCTCAGTAGACCTTCAATGTACTCAAGTTAGAGGACATTATAATCCTTATCTGAAAGATTATATGATCTCTTGGATAATTCTGTCTTTCAGATGTGTGTATCTCATGGGTTTAGTCCCCATAGTATCACTGCAGTTGTGAAAATAAAAGTATTATTTGGGAAGTTATTGTTATCTAATAATTTTAAAGTAATTTGTAGGAAAGAATGATTTAAGACTTAAAAGCAGAGATCATAAGGTAAAAAACTCTAAGAGCCCAAAAAAATTGTGTTGGCCAGGCTAATAGACTGCCTAGATGTTCTTCACATATGATTTTAAATGAATATTAAATAAATTAAATGAAGGTGAAATGACCAATGCAGACCTCAATAAAGAATTTGTTACCATAAATCATACTAAAAAAAATAATTTTATAGAGCAGAAGGTCTTGTAATTTGGGAATAATAACAATACTTTTAGCTATCAACTAGTATTCTATCATTTTGAAAGGACAAAAGGGAAAGAACTTAATTCATTTGACAGCAGGATAACTATGGGCCATGGAAGTGAAGCGGTTGTAAAACAGGGATAGCAATAGGAAAATGCAGGAGTGAGGCTAAGACAGAGCAAAACCCTTTTTTAACAGATTCATATGTGACCTCTTTCGTTAGGACAAAGATGCCTCTGTCAGTTGAAAGGTTTACCTTTGGATTTTTCTGGCACATACTCCTAACATATACTAATTTAAAGTGACATTTAATAAAATTATGTATTTTTTGTCAAATGAAAAACCAAAAGTAGAATAATATAAGCACTTTGTTAAAAATAAGTAGATATTTACTCTTTTAAAATGGCACTACACATACCATAATAATGACACAAAAAAAAAAAAAAAAAAACCCACCAAAAAAACCACCAAACAAACAAACAAACCCTCAAAAACATAAACACATGCACAGAAATCAAAATAATATTTTGGCAATGTTTGAACATATATGTGCCTGGGATTGATGTCAGTTTCTCTTCTGAGTAGATCTTATTCACTCTTTCCCACAGATTAATATTTATATAAAATATGAAACATAGCAACACACTTATAAATAATAATTTGATTAGCCTTATTGCCTCAGATTGGATTTCCAGAAAAAAAAAATAAAAAAAACAACAGCAACAAAAAAAACCCCACCAACACGAAAACACAACCTCTGCTGCAAAGTTTTCAACTCATAATTCAATTAAAAAGTTTACAGAAGCGTGTTGTGTAGAGAGATGGTGTCAAGACTTAACAGGCAAAAAAACCACATTGACTGCTGTCACATCTGTTGGCCTTATGTTTCTTTCCTAAGACAAAACATGCCATACATATCTTAAGTACTTCTACTTTCAAATTCCACATCTGATTCCATATTTCAAGAGAATTAGAGAAGAAATTAATTTTTAGAGCTTACAGAATTCAAAACAGAGTTTAACAGCACTTGACTCACCAAAATGGAGACATAGTCTACCAAAATCCAACTAAAACCAATTTTTCAGAGGGAGCTCTAGTGTAACTATTTGCTCAGAAATAATTCATAAGTTAATATTTTTCACTGACTATTTCTCTCAGGTGCAACTCAGTAAGAAGCCTTCTGTTAAAATTTATACCCAAAAGCCCTTACAATTTCTGAATATAAAGCTGAAAAAAAAAGTGATAAAGTATCCAAATTTTTTCATCTCTTAGGCTGCTGCCTCTAGTTTCTAGATGCCAAGGGCACACTTGAATATATCATTTTATTGGCTAGAAATAACTTATTTCTCATAAAAATTTCAAAAGGAAAGATTATTTGGTATTCTGTACAGATTATTACAAAACCTTAGAAGAATCAATTGAACTAACACAGAAATGTTGTCAGGCCTACTTACTGATGCTTTGCCATCATACCTTCCAATTCTTCTGTAAACACAGCCTAGGATAACTGCTTCTTCAGATGAACAGTTGTTTTCCAACCAGCAAGACACACCCCCATATTTGCAACCATCTAATTCAAAACCATATTGACATCCTCAAATATTTTAGGAACAGACATGAATATGATATGATAAATATCAATCTGGTATAGAATTTTACAGTATTTCAATGAAAAGTGACTGCTATGTTTTCTGCTGTTCTGCATGTTCCTTTATTCAAAACAATTTGTTTATGTATTTGGACTAAAGAAGTAATTTATGTCTCTTAAGAAGAGTTCCTACAGCTTTTATAGGCTTCCATGGATTAATCATATGCTAGATCTTTTTTGTAGAAAGGTTTTACTAAAAATTAAATTGATCTACAGAGTCTCTCACAGTAGTAATTTGATAAACAAGGATATCAGCAGTACCCATATAAATGAATAAAAGCATAATATCAACACTGTTTAGAGACAGTGCGCTATTTCTAACTCTAAACTAAACAATGATATTATATACCTTAATGACATGATAAATGAACATACCTTCAAATTCTTATACTAAAAATTATCTGAGTAAATTAAATAATTTTCTTGTGATATCTCCACCTATATCTTTTCTTTTTTTATGAACTTTGATGCTAAATAGTTATTTTGGTGATTCAAATACCTGGAATAAAGCATTAGTCTGACATGATGAACGTTTCACAGTAACTTCATACCTCCTGTTACAAGCTCTAAAACTGTTATTTTAAAAGTGGCAAGGATTTTTCTTGTTTTATTTGGCAGAAGTTAGCTCCTTAAGAATAGTATTCTTTCTGAGATCTTATTTTCTCTGCAAGTTCTCTGAGACTATTGACAGGATGCTCTAAAGTGAAAATCAATGTGAGTTGCAGCAGTTTTAAAAGAAAGACCAAAAATATCCTAAAAATTAAAAATCATGGTGCTTCTTTCCTACCAAAACATTGTAACTGGTTATCTCTGTTTTCCTGTACCTAAGACTAGGTATGAGTTACTAAAAGTACAGTTTGTACAAAAGCAAGGAACTTGGTCAGAGAACACCCAGGCAATCTTGACAACTTTAAGTCTATGGGCCTTGATGGGATGCATCCATGAGTGCTGAGAGAGCTGGCAGACACTATAGCTGGGTGACTCACGATCATCTCTGAAAGGTCATGGTGCCTGAGGACTAGAAGAAATTACATATCACCCCAGTCTTTCAAAGAGGTCAAGAAGGACCCCGGGGAACTACTGGACAGCCAGGCTCACCTCAATCCCCAGAAAAGTGATGGAGCACCTCATTCTGGAGGCCGTCTCTATCCACATGGATGACAAGAAGGTTATCAGGAGTAGTCAGCATGGATTCACTAAAGGCAAATCATGTTTGACTAACCAAATAACCTTCTATGATGAAACATCTACCTGGAGGGATGAGGGGAGAGAGCAGTGCATATTGTCTACCTCAACTTTAGCAGGACTTTCAACGCTGTCTCTCTCAACATTCTCATAGGTAAAGTCAGAAAGGACAGTGAGTGGACTGAGAACTAGCTGAACAGCAGATCCCAGAGGGTCATAGTGGCATAGGGTTTAGTTGGATGCCTGTCTCTAGTGGTATTCCCAAAGTTCGATACTGGGCCCAGAATTGTTCAACTTATCCATCCATGGCTTGCATGAAGGGGCAGATGCCTCCTCAGCAAGTTCACTGAGGACACAAAGCGGGGAGAAGTGGCTGATACCCCAGGGGGCTGTGCAGCCTTTCAAAAGGACCTTGACAAGCTGGAGAGATGAGCAGAGAAGAGCTGTCTGAAGTTCAACAAAGGCAAATACCAGGTCCTGTACCTGGAGAAGAATAACCCCATGCTCCAGTACAGGCTGGGGGCTGATCTGTTGGAAAGCAGCTTTGTAGAGAAGGACCTGAGGGTCCTGGTCGACAACAAGCTGTCCGTAAGCCAGCAGTGCTCTGTGGCTAAGAACGTCAATGGTATCCTGGGCTGCATCAGGAAGAGCATTGCCAGCAGGACGAGTGAAGTCATCCTGCCCCTCTACTCATCCCAAACTGAAAAGACTCAACTTCTACTATAAGTCAAATAAAATTTGTTTGTAAGTTAAAATCCTGTAATCATGGTCCAAATAGACTCAGTGGGAATTTTATCTCTGTTTTCAATGGAGTCAGGATCTCACCCATCATAAATAAACAGTGCTGGTAGGGAAGGTGTAACAAATGCTGTCAAGTGACTTAATAGTAATTTGCAGCCTACTTGCTGTAAAGTATCCTGCTCCAGGCAAGGAAGCTCTAATTTTACAAGGTGACATGAACACAGGTTATAGAGACTATACATGCTTTTTTCACATATATAATACTGCTGACTTTTTCTTTATTGGAGTAAAGGTCTGATTATCCCCAGAGACATCCCAATGTATTTCTTTAGACCAGACTTTAATCCCTCTGCTGATCCATCATTTCTTGGGTCTATTTCACTTGACAAGGCCTTGACCAAAGCCATACTCCAAAATTCTCTAATCAGGGACTTGTAATTTATTGCTCACAAACAGCTCCAAGACCTGTGCTCTCACCTATGAACCATAGGTCATGAATCTTGGCATCATATTAGAGCTTGATTGCAGCCAAAAATTCTCAGATTACGTTTCAGATCAACACATAAACAGACATGTTACTTACACTGCATACACTTAATTTTCATCTGTTAAATAAAATCCATCTGACCTTGACTGTGTGCTAGCTGAAGTGTGCATACAGCACAAATGTGAAAACAATGAGCATAAACTCATTTATTGCCTTCAGGATAATGGATTTATTTCTATGCTCTGGGTAGAATGTGCTCATCCAGGAAAGCAAAGGAGAAATCCCAAAAGGTAGCCTTTTCCCTACTCTGCAGAGCTGCATTCTAACTCCTCTCCCACAAAGCACTTCTGCTGCTCATTTTGTCAAGAATGCTATTAGAAACAGCAGAATAAATCTTTAAAATATATGTAACCTTTAAGATCACCTCCTGTCTCTGTGCTGAAAATGTTGATAATTTTCATTTTTCACTTCCAGTTTTTCTCACTGCTCTATACAGCTTGCCAAATTTCCTCTTTTATAGTCATCCTTATCTATTGTAAAGTGGGTTTGAAAGACCCAATAACAGAAAAAAGAAAAAATATTAAAACATAAATCTATCTGGTCTTGAAATGCATACCATATTTGAGGCACTTTTTTTTAAACAGTAGTTGATGTTGTATTACAAAAGTGCATGTTATTAATTTAAATATGGTCATACAAAAAGATGTTTTTCCAAAAGCAAAACTGAGCATTCACTGTATTGTTAAGTATTTTTCTGTGCTGGTTACACTTTAATTCTCTTTTATCTTAATTTTTTCCCTAGTAAAAATTTTGTCTAATGACATGCTTGTCACTTAGTATGTAGTGCACCTTCAACATTTATTGCTTGATAAAAACAGAATTAAGTTATTTTTAAAGACATATACAATGCATTACTCATTGCTAGAAATCCAAATTGCATTTATATTACTTTTATGTCTTCTGATGGTTAATAGTCCCTTCAACCACAGTATACAGTATACACAATTTAGAGGTTTAATTAAGTTTAATATTTAGGGCTTACTTTTCATCAAGTATTACTGCTACAAGGGGAAAACATTTACTGGAAGAATGTAAGGTTTCTTTGTTCTATGGTTCTGTTGCAAATCATTTCCCTCACATCAAGTATAAAAGAAGGTCACTTTAAAACAAATCTAACTAAACAAACAAACTAACTAACAAAAAAAGACAACCAATAAAAAAAAAAGCAGGTTAAATTATGCTAATCTGATGTCATTTTAACTGATTTTACATTTCTACATGAATTAAGCTACCTTGATTTTTCTCTCTTTCTGTATCACAATTGCATTCCCTGTTTTAATGTCACTGTACCACTGCTTATTTTTACCCCTACCCTTCCTTGTTCTCACTTGCTCATGTCAACATCCTTCTTTTGTCACATTCTGAGGAAGATGCCAAAGGAAAGCATCATTAGCACATGCATAAGTCTTCAATGATTGAGCTCCCATCGCTGGGAAAATCAAGGCACTGATATTTAAATACAAAATCCTTCATTTGACAAAGTCAATCTGGCAGTTCTTTACCTTCCAGGACAACTGAACTCCCAGTCTAACACAAAAATTAGTCTTTTGGATTGCTGGGGGTTAAACCAAGCTGCTAGGAAAGCCAGAGAGACTCCCAGTTGCCTCTGCTAAAGAAATTAATCCTGGAGTTTAGCATCTGGATCCTTCAACTGCCAAGTTTGCCCCAGTTGTGTGTTTCATCGCTGGGCTAGATTAAAAAGAATGATGAGCAGGAGCAGGTTCTGCTCCATCGGTGACAAAATAAAAAGAGAAAAAATATCACAAAAACAAACCCCAAAAATCCAGGAACAAAAAAACCTTAAATCAAGCGTGCCTTGCCATTGCATATGTATGCTAATGCACATTGAAACAATGCCCTGCTTTAAAGCTATGTCAAGAAAAGTCAGCCACATCTGTCAGTTTGTTTTTGCAAACAGTATGAAAGTTAGAGGTGGCAAATTTGTGCAGGTTCAAACTCCCATTAGGGTGCCACCTGTCAAGTTTTTATTTGAGCACACAGGTTATAAAATATATTTTGTTTCAGGGTGAGGGCAACCCTCATCAAGCATTCCACTCTCATGCACACCCTGTACACTCATGGTAATGTGATTTTGAAATGCAGATGTGCTCCACCTGCTAAACTAAAATCCTGATATGGGCGTAGTTCCCCTTACAAAGTTCATGCAAGATATTCTGGGGATTTGTGCTAGTCCCATCATAGCTTGGAGTCCATCTGCAAAGCTGGAAGTGTATTCAGATTCTAAAATCCCTACTTTGTAATTCATGTCAAGATCCTCATATTTTTATTTGCATAAATACAGGATGCTCAGGAGCACATTTGACATCTTGCCTATCCATATGTTGTAACTGCAACATTTTGAATTCTAGCCTTACCCAAAACTCAGTGAAATTGTCCTTTGCTTTTTACCTCCTCAAAACAAACTTTGAGAGCTTCAATCAAACCATTAGAAGTCAAAAAATCTGGACAAAACATCACTGATCCACCATATTCATGGCAGAGATGGAGTGAATCAGAAAGGTGCGGTAATAAACTTGGTTTTAGAGAAGGCTCTCAAAGATAATAACTTCCCTGGTGAGGTCTATCTGATTTAGAGGGAAGAAAAATTAACCCAGCTCCATAGTTTCTGTAAGACAGCTGTAGTTTTATGCTGCAAGATTACTTTATGTTACATCTAAGAGGGATGCTGCCTTGATGGCAGAAAATGTATCTCCTTGAACAGCTACAATCTGCCGTAGGTAATGATAAGTTATTTATCTGTGTTATAGAGAGGCCAGGACACATAGAAGTTGGTGATAAGAAGAAATGAACACTGGGAGAAGTAACAGGGTGAGAAGCCCACAAATGCTATTCAGCTCTTCTTGTTGATGCTGGAAGGGTCTATAAGTATAGATCAGAAACTGGGCTACAGAGGTCAGATTAGCAGATACCCTGCTTTCCCCAGAGAGATCACAGAGAAGAACACACTACCCACCTTTTTCCACTACAAATCTTTAATGCAGCCATTTTTCTTCTATGTATGTGATAATGCCTACTGGCTTAATATCAACATTGTGCCATGTCTGGGTTTCTGTGGCCAGACTATATTACTGAATATTGATCTTACATATAGCATAGCTGCAACATACATTTGCTATTGTTACAATGGACATTAATATACAATTACAAATATTTGGTCAAATGAAAGGAAATGTTTCTACATACAGATAATATGGTTTGTGCAGATGAAAAAAAAATATTTTCAAAATCAGAATTCTTTCTATCTATAGAAATTCCCTTGGAATTTTTTTTTAATTTGGTAAAATTTCTTGTTTACAGACCATATCTTTTCAATCCTCTTTCAGAAATGAAAATGTATGACAACTTCATTATTATTTTCTATTTAAAAAAGAGAAAAAAAGGGAAAGAAAAAGGAAAAGTGTGTGTGTGAAAGGGCGAATTCAGGTTCTAAATTCAGTTATTTTCCACAAATGATCAAAATTATAGCAAAGGAACATTGACTAGATTTGTAGATCAGTGTATGAGCTGTTGTAACTAAAGAAATATTTATACTATTCATTTTCTACAAATTACTATGTAGATATTATGATATTTTTTTGAAAAATTCAAGTAGCTGGGGCAACGGAAGGAATTTTTCTTTCATGCCTTGTAGTGCCTATATTATTTTGTAACAAATTGACTCCTGCCCCTGAAAGCTTGGCCTTTTCTCAAAAGCAACTGAGCAGGCTTCACAGGAAGAAATATATGAACTACACAGTTGTATTGGATTGACCCTAGCTGGGTGATAGACACCCACCAAAGCTGCTCTATCACTCCCCTCTCAGCTGAACACAAGGGAAAAAATTTAACAAAGGTTCATGAGGTGAGATAAGGACAGAGAGATATCACTCACCAAATACCATCACAGGCAAAACAGTTTGGGAATATCAATTGAATTTGTTACCAACAAAAACAGAGCAGGATCATGAGAAGTAAACAAAATCTTAAAAACACCTTCCCCTGATCTCTCCCTCCTTTCCAGGCCTACCTCTTCGCCCTCAGCAGCTCAGGGAGACAGGGATTGAGAGTTACAGGTTGCTCCTGCTGCTGCTCAAGGAGGGGGTCCTTCCCCCACTCCAGTGTGGGGTCCCTCTCACAGGCAAGAATTCTCCGCTAACTGCTTCAGCATGAGTCATTTTTCCACAGGGTGCAATCCCTCAGGCACAGCATGCTCCAGTGTTTGTTCCCCCACAAGCTTCCTACCAGCAAACCTGCTCCAGCACTCGCTTCCTTCTCCACAGGTCCCCAGGCCCCTGCCAAGAGCCTGTTCCAGCACAGGCCTCCCACAGGGTAAGAGTCTCCTTTCAGGCATCCATCTGCTCCAGCATGGGTCTCATCCACGGGCTGCAAGTGGATCTCTTCTGTCCCGTTGACCTCCATGAGCTCCAGGGGCACAGCTCGAGTCACCATGGTCTGCACCATGGCCTGCAGGTGAATCTCAGCTCCAGCATGTGGAGCACCTGCTCCCCCTCTTTCTCCACTGACCTCGGTGTCTGCAGAGTGGCTCTTCTTGTGTTCTCCCCCTTCTCGTCTCTGGCCACAATTACATCTGCACAATAACTTTATTTCCGTTCTTAAATATGTTTTCACAGAACCATTACCACCACTCCTGATTGGCTTGACCTTGGTGGGTCCATCCTAGAGCCGGTTGGCATTGGCTCTGCTGGACATGGGAGAAGCTTCTGGCAGCTTCCCCACAGATTCCCCCACTACCAAAACCTGGCCATGCAAGTTCAATACAATGGTGAAACAGGCAGAGGAAAACATAAAATTGGTAATTTTAAATATAAATAGATCCAAGAGACTTACAAGAAAAACAAGGAATGAAATTACAGTGGAGGTAAATAAGTAGGATCCAGACTGTATAGAAACTGCTCAATTTAAGTTTTGCTGGCTGAAAAGTAAGACCCTTTTATCTAGTGCGATTTCTTCTTTGGCTGTTTTATTTTGTCATATTTCTAACAAAACACAGCTTTAAAAATTGAAAGATATAAGGATTGATTATGTTATGTTTAGTATGCTCTAAAAAAAAGAATGGACCGGTACCACTCCGTGGCCTTGGTTGCCTGGTCACTATCATTTTTGTAAGCTTTTTGTCTAGATACGTAAAGCAAGTACAAAAGCAATTTTGGTATAATGTAGGCAATCTGATTGTAGACTATAAAAATTAATAAAAAAGTACAGAAATTATCAACCAAAGAAAGAAACTTTGTACTGTTTCATGAGGATGCAAAGCATAAGTTGATAATATGGGACAACTCAAAGAACAAAGTAAATGGAAAAAACTATAGCTGGTACTAATTCTAGAAATTTAATAGGGAGATCATAAATATGGATATGTCTTCTTGAATCATACAATTTAATCAAGAAATCAAATTTGTTAGCTGATGAGAAATACTGAAGAGGTGGCAGAATATCTCTCAGAATAGAACCTGTGTCCTAATCAGATCAGAAACACATATTCTATCAAGCAGATGAGTCAAACCGCAATTCAATAACTGCAAAAACCCAAGCTATATATTATGAATCACCCTTGCAAAACAGGAGGACATTGTCTACCACCTCAAAACATTGTGTGGACAATCTTTTCTATACTGCCTCTTTTTTGTCATAAGCCATGCTATTGAGGACCAGATGCAATAATAGTCCCTAACTAACCTGGACACACTGCAAAGTGTAAGTTTAGGCCTGGTTCCCAAAATGAAATTTTAATCTTAGAACTAAGTAAGCACATATAACCTATGAACAAGGGATTAAGATCACCTCAGAAGGGTAATGAAAATAAACCCATATGATCAACAAGAAGCCAAAAATAAGACCCAAGGAGGTGCTGTTCACTAAACTTGCCTGGAAATAAATGCTGCATCTGGATCTTGAGACTCAAAAACCTACCCACCCTTCTTCATTTTGGATTCATGTCTGAATTCATTCCTGGATCTAGACTGTAATTATTGCTTTTTTCAAAGACTGAGATATCCTGGATAGGGCTTAAGGTACCTTTACACTTTGGAAGAAGGGACAGTGCTTGTTGTGAAAAAAAGATAGGGCTAAACCCTTCTACCCTAAGGAATTCTCTTTTATTCATTCATAATGGTTTGTATGTTTGCCCAATGACTATTCCACTGTGCAGTTTTTGATCAGGATAGAATTTCTGAGCAGGGCTTACACTGGCCTTTTCTGCTTTTTATATGGCACGCTGGCAAGGAAGCTGGGAGTGCAAGGGAGATTGTGAGGTGACAGCTGGCCCCAGCTGACCAGAGGAATATTCCAGACTATATGACATCATGCTCAATATATAGAGCAGAGGGGGGTAGAAGGAGGAAGTAGAGGACATTTCGAGTGATGGCATTTGTCTTCCCAAGTCACTGTTACATGTGATGGGTCCCTGCTCTCCTGGAAATGGCTGAACACCTGCCTGCCCTTGGGAAGCAGTGACTTATTTCCTAGTTTTGCTTTGCTTGTGAGTGCAGCTCTCGCTTTCCCTATTAAACTGTCTTTATCCCAACCCACAAATTTTCTACCTTTTATTCTTCTGATTCCCCCCCCAATACCATTAGTGGGAGAGTGAGCAAGAGGCTGTGTGGGGCTTAGCTGATGTCTGGGGTTAAACCACATCCACACATAAACAAAAACTGTCAGATAATAATATATTATGATCCCGTGGCAGGGGACAACTTCAACAACTGTAGTATGGAGTTATTCTTCCTTAGAATGTTCTTCCTGATCTTGCATATCTCCTACAGTTCTGCAGTGTTACAGTGGTACAATATCAATGGGAACATGGATCTGTCTCCACACAACTCCACCTGACTCACCCTTTGTAGCACATTCTGTAAACTGAGTTTTTAAGTGACACTCCTGGCAAGTGATAATGCTAGGATTCATCTCCTTTGTGCTAAAAAATTCAAAATTACTATGGTCTTCTTTTTCTGTAAGTGATTCCCCTTCCTACCAGAGGCGAGAAAAGTGAGGAGGGAAGGAAAAAAGTTATTCCAGCCAGATTTCAAAAAGAAAACAGATTCAGCAACATTTTATTGCATGCTTAATGCAGCTTTGTTCAGTTCCTGTATTCTAGATCCCAAGAAGATGTAGGTGGGTGATCTTAGCCTGAGCAGTTCTGGGTATGCACAAAAAGAAGAAATTATAACAATAGGACTTTTAAGGCTGGACATGAAGATGTAATTTTAAACATTTTTTCATATAGCAAACACTAAGCAAAGATTTCTTTACACAATAATATTGGCTGTAGCGTACATTTGCATTGCTCAGCAGAGACCAGGTTCCCAGGAAGGAGAATGCCTGTTCCTTGGCAAGCACTCCATACAGCTTAAATCCATTACACTCTATATGACTTAAAATGAGTCCTAAAATACCTATTGGTCAGTTCCACATGTATGAAAGCCACATGCAGCATCTAGTATCCAGCTCTACAAAATAGCCCAAACCAACTTACCTGCTTCATATTCCATACGGCATCACCCCAAGAACCTTTTGGAATATACATATAAGATAGACTTTAAATTGACAAATTCAGGACCATGACATTGCCTTCTACTGCATTTTAAAATCCCTCAAAAATGGCATGATGCCATTTGGAAAAGTGTTTGGATCCACACTTTAAACGATACATGTTTTTTTTACACTTCCTGAGTGGGGGGGGTTTTGTGACTAGTACCCCTTGAAATTAAATTTTTAGGACTAATTTTGAAGGGTTCTAACACATAAAAAAATTCTGTAACTAAAGAGCCATTTAGAATCTCTAACTACATATAAGCCACAATAGGTTCTTAACTTCATATACAAATGGCATTGAAACATTGCTTGAAAAAGCCAAATAAAATTAAATTATTTTTCTTATATTTAAGTGAAATTAGCAAAATTGATCTGTTGTTAACTGGATAAAAAGGGCTAAATTTTGAAATTACATACTTATCAACATGTATCAAATTTAGACAGAGCAACAGGAAGGATTAAAAAATTTAAAATATCATTTTAATGAAGCAAATGCAGTATAAGTAGGTCTACATTCTGAATGGTAAGAGGCATGTACCAATCAGAACAAGAAGTATTATTGGCATTACTAAAACAGGTAAAACTAAATTATCCTAAAAAAGTAAAGGACATGTGGAGGCTGTTCAGTTACATTCTGTAATTCTTATAATAAATAACGTATATTTTAAAATACCATTACAAAATAATCAGAAACATAGTGAAAGTGCATTTAATGAAACACTCTTAATAGTAATCTAGAATCTGCCAGAGGACATGAAATCTATTAATGTAGGAGACCTGTGTCTGCTGAATCTCATCCTGAGTGGTCACTTTCACGCCTCAGAAATAATCTGTTCCGATAGTAGTTTATCCCTTTTCTATACGGTTTTTATTTGACTATCATTTGTGTCAAGCTTAAGGAATTCAGTCTTGTACCTTCACCTACAGGTTATAACCCTTTTTCATTCAAATGAATCTATTAGTTAGATTCAGGAACTGAATAATATAAAAATAAATCTTTTGACTACATCAGTACAATAGCAAGGTTTCAATGACAACTAAGGACCCATTTTGAGTAAAAAGAAAATAATAGTTTTATAAGCTATAATGAGAAACAAGAGGGATTATTCATTTTGGCATCCTTAGAAAGAAATGAGAAAGAATTTTATCTCACCAGACAAGGGAATTGTCCACCTCCATGTAGTTACTAGATAAAAAAAGGAAAGAGTAGGAAAAAGTATTTTGGACAGAAAAATACAAGTGCAAAGAAAAATGATAGATCATGGAATCTTATGGAATTCTTTTGAAAAACCTGCCAAAATATTATTGAAATACAATCATAAATCATTTATAGAAATTAGAAAATAAGATTTTACTTTAATTGCATATATGTATGTCTATATAAAGTCAAGATACATTAAAAAAGATAGCTATGACTAGCTTATTCTTTAGTCAATTGAAAAAAAAAATCAAAATAGGTGAGTAAATTCAACTATTTTACATAAGCTATTACCTACCTCGTTTGTCAGGAGTTAAACAGAAATGGTCTTCTACAGCAGTAGTAGCAGCCAAGCTGTGTGTCTAATGTTGAAGCAATCAGATGAGCAACCCTCTGAATTAGCCTTGGGAGTCTCAAAACTCACAAGCAATGTTCCAGGAGGATTCATGCACTACTGCTTTATAAAACAGAAGAGGTAAAAATGGAATAGAAGGGACTACTCCTACATGTATAGGGATCAACAATCATTTTAGGAACCATTTTGAACTGCACTGTTTAGTCCCTTCTGTGCTTTAAACTGGGGTAGGTCTGTTAATTCAATTCACTTACTTCATCTGCATTGTGAGGGCATGAAAATGAAGAAAACCAGTAATGAGGCAGGCAACTATATCCAAAATTCTTCAGGGATGTCACATATCTATTTACTCCTCTTCCTGTTCCCTCTACTGAACAATCACTGTCATTGTCTTCAGCTTTACTCTTCTCATCAATGCTTCCATTGCCTTGGGCAAACTCCTTGTTACCCTCTGGAGTTATACTGCTTCCATTGAGGACAATGGAATGATTTCCATTCATTTTAATGGTCTAATGCCAAGGTCTAAGGTACCAACTCTTCATAGAATCATAGAATGGTGTAGTTTGGTTTGGACAGGATCTTAAAGATCATCTTGTTCCAACCTCCCACTGCGGACAGGCACACCTTCCTCTAGAGCAGGTTGTTCAGGTGCTCATCCAGCCTGGCTTTGAAAACTTCCAGGATGGGGCATCTACAACTATTCCAGTGCCTCACCACCCTCACAGTAAACAATTTCTTCCTAATACCTCGTGTAAACCTACCAGCTTTCAGTTTAAATCCATTATCCATCATGCTGTTGCTACATACCTTTATAGGAAGTCCCTCTTTAGATTTCTTGTAGCTTTTCCAATTCTTTGAAGCTATCTACATAGGAGAGGTGCTCCAGCTCTGTGATCAACTGCCAAAGGGGTCCAATGCTGGTCAGCACCGGTAAGCTGCAGCCTTCCTAGAGAGCATCCTGCAGAGAACAACTCTTCCAGGGGCTATGGCAGGCCTCCCTGGGCAGTAGGTGATTGCATTGAGCAATATCAGCTCTTGTGAGTCAACTCTTAGCACTTCAGCTCTTGTGATTTCAGCTCTTTGCAATATCAGCTCTTTGCAAATCACCCAAGGCTAACTCGGGGACAGACGAGGAGCCTCGTTTGGCAATTCCACAGAGGTAGCTTTATTGTCCAGCAGCCTCTGCGAAGGGGAGGCCAAGAGTGAGAACTCCCTTGGGTCCCTGGGCAGAGGCAGTGGCTTTTATGGGGAAAGCAGGAGCGGGGTGGAAACCGACTAGCCAGCTGGGTACAAGGTATTACCATAAAGAAACAAGGCATGCTGAGGGTAGTTCATTTTGTCATCGTCACCCAGGGGAAGGTTGCTTATCTCTGGTCCTCAGGCCTCTCTCCTCCAAGGGAGTGCCAAGGGCTCACAGCCCTCCACAATCAACTTAATGGCAATCCTCTGGACCTGCTCTAACATGTCCATGTTCACTCATGGAGGCCACCTGGTAGTTTTGCCCAACTTCCTTTTGTTGGGATGTATCTCTCATGAGTTTGGAGAAGGTGATCTGTGAATATTAACCTGCTTTCTTGGGCCTCTCTTTCCTCTAGCGCTTTATCCCATGATAGATCAAGCAGATTCCTGAAGAGGCCAAAGTCCCTTTTCCTGAAGTCCAGGGTAGTGAACTTGCTGCACACCCTTTTCACAGTCCAAACAATCTCAAACTCCATCACTTCATGGTCATTGCAGCCCAGGCTGCCCTTGAGCTTCACATTCTCTACCAGCCTCCCCTTTCTGGTGAGAACAAGGTCCAGCATAACAGCTCTCCTCATTGGATTCTCTGTCACTTGGAGAAGGAAGTTATCATCAATGCATTCCACTAACCTCATGGATTTCTTATGCCCGACTGGGTTGTCCCTTCAACAGACACCAGGGTGGCTGAAGTCCCCCGTGAGGACCAGGAATTGTGAACATGAGGCTGCTCCTATTTGTCCATTAAGAGTCTCATCTGCTCAGCTTTCCTTATAGGGCAGCCTATAGCCAATCTTCATTATAATGTCACCTGTCCCTGCCTTCCCTTTAATCCTGATCCATAATCTCTCAGTCAGCTCCTCATCTATCCCCAGGTGGATCTTCATGCACTCCAGCTGGTCATTGATACAGAGGACAACACCCCTTCCTTGTTTCTCCTGCCTTCCTTCCTAAAGAGACTGCATCCTTCCATTCCAACACTCCAGTCATAGGAGCCGTCCCACCATGCCCTGCAGGTGTGTGCACGTTCCTGACTCCTTTTGTTTACTCCCTGTGCTCCCTCCACTTTCTTGGAGACTTTTAAACTGGGTTCTGATGAAGATTACTTACTGGCTGGAGTGGCTGGAATTACTATTTGCTGCCTTTCATGTGCTCTTCTGCTGACTTGTGATCCCTCCCCAGGCTCTGGGGATCTCTTGCTGGCCCTGGCATCAAACTGGTATGAGTAGGATAGATTGATGTTCCCATCCCACAGCAACTCTAGTTTAAAGGCCTCTTCACCAGCTTGACAAATTTATGATCAACGATGCTGTTTGTTGACAAATGGAACCCATCTGTCCCCAGTAGACCAGATTTCTGAAACTGAGTCTCATGGTCATCTTTGTCTGAATTCTTCTCTTTTTCTAATTTTTTTCACTTTTTGAAATAGCTTATAATTGTATTTTCTGGCTCCTTTAGAAAATCTCTCTATTGTTCCTGTATTTCACTTACACTCTATAACATTTATATTATTTAATTATGTGAAGAGTTCTGGGAAATAGTATAATGAAAGGCATTATACAAAGCAAATGCACATTGTATTGTAATTTGATTTGGTTACTTTAGTGTGTTTATATGCTTCAAGACTTTCTTCCCTAATAGTTAAATTCATTTATGTCACAGATGTTTGGTTATTGGTCTCCTGCCTCTTCTTAGAGGTACTGTAATTGAGCACCTGCTTGTGGGGACAGAGGGAATTGGGGGTTCTTGATTAATTTTCTCCAGCTATAAATTATTTATTGTCTTGTACCAATCTCTTGTCATCCTCTTTGGGACTCTTTTAAACTGTCAGAGATACCTATTTACTTTTAATTGATTTTTACTCTGTGCTCATTGAGTTTTCCTAGATGACAAACACAGAAGAAATATTAAAACTAGCCGTATCTAACTACAATAGGAAGAGGTGGCATAGTACAAATTATTGCTGACAGTGGAGTCGAATCTTTTGAAGTAGTGAATTCCAGATAGGAAGATCTAGTTAGCCTCAAAGTTAGCCTTAAACTTCTTGGGCAAACTGTTGCAGCTGACCCAGTTTGAGCACAGGGATGGACTATCCGAACTCCAGAGGTCCCTTCCCACCTCAAAAATTCTGTGATTCTGTGATAGATCTAGATAAGCGTCAAGTTATGTTTTCATGGAAAATTAGGAAAGTGAATTGGGCTCCTTAAAATTTCATGCACAAAATTGGGCTGTTCCACTACTTATCCAATCTGTTTCTCTGCACTGATTCTCTGAGCCTAATGGTACTTGCCTTCTTCAGGAAGGCAGTTGCATCTATGTTAAAAAAATTAAATTCTTACCACATTTTATATTAATGTTATATTGTAACTGTCTCTGTTTTAACATATTCTGTCTTCGGAATCTGCCAAGCATTTATCCCACAAGATTAATGAGATGTTGAAAAAAATACCAGCCCTTCAGATGTTAATTTTGTCATTCTGGCTCACAAAAAGCCCTTGAATAAGAGGAGAAAAAAATTATCTCACTGCAGGAAAATAGTGTCCACACTGTCATGTGGAAAAACACTCTACCTGAAAATATCCAAAGAAAAGCAGTAACTGTTGCCTCACGGGAGTAGAATCATTATAATATACCAAATCAATAGGAGGTCAAAGGTATGGCACTAGAAAGGTCAGGAAAATGATAACAGCATTCAGAGGAGCCAGTGGAACTGTTAAAAACATAACATCTGGCTGAAGGCTCAATAGGCTTATAAATGGATTACCGTGAGCCATCATTTGTGGAAAACATCAGGATACAGGCAATTCATATTGCAACTGGCTATTTGAGTGACTTAAAAAAATATTGTAGGGATGTATGGCAGAATTTAGAACAACCTACAGTAACATTTTAGATGTATCAAGAGTGGGATTTTTTTAAAACACTCAAATGAATGTAGCTGCAATTTACTATATTGAAATTATAGAGGTAAGAAAAACATTCCAATTCACCATATAATCTCTAACAGAAACCCTGGACCCTACTTCCTGAAAAAATGCTCTGGTTGAAAAAAAGAAACTTTTGAAATGACGACAGTCATGTCTGCCTTCAAAATATTTATTTATATATCCCAAAGGACAACATTCTCAAAATACACATTGTCATACAGGATGCGTACAAGGCCTTATCAGCAGAGATCCAAAGCTATACCATCCCATTAGGTTTTAGTGGGAAGAAAAAATGATGATACATAGCATATTGCTATGTCTAAAGCTCTTGTCACAGTGCTGCTGGTGTGTTGTTGCTCACCTTTGATCAAATTACTTTACACCCATATTTTACACAGATGATGAGACATCCACAAGAAGATAATTGAACTCCTCTTTCCTGGACAGTCAAATAAATCCTCGTCCTCCCTTTTCACTTACTACCTGAACACATTTCAAATGGTCTACTGCAGCCAAAAGCAGCCACTGAAAAGTAAGCTGTGTAGTCCTTTCTCTATATTAGTCCTACATGCCATTAACACCCTTTTCTGAAAACAGTAGACAAAGAACATGGAAGGGAACACAAAATCTGCAACAAGAGTGTTAAATTACTTCTCCTGATTATTTTTTTAATAATCTATCCAGCTTTGGGTATTAAATCTGTTACGGTGTGCTCTGGCCAGTTTCAGTTTACCTCATGGCCAGGCT
>VYZT01039705.1:0-16382 GCA_013400735.1 Pomatostomus ruficeps
CCCCGCGCACGACCCCGCCATTACCGCTGCTCGCGCCGCGCCGGGACCCACAGCGGCCGCGCCAAGGGCACCGGGAACGGGCGGGCCGGGAGAGACCACGGGCTGCAGGGCCGGGGGGAAGCGCCCCCCCCGGCGGTTCGCGGTGGTGCCGCCCGCCACCCTTCCGCCCGCTGCCCCTCTTCCCGCAAGATGGCGGCGGGCGCGGCGCGGGCCGGGGGTGGTTGAGGGCGGCAGGTACCGGCTCTTTCACATCCTCCTCTTCCCCCTGTCCTCCTCGTCTCGGACTGGAGCGGGCACAGGGCTCGCCCCCGTGACGGCGTCCCTGTCCGGCGAGACTCGCCCCGTCAGGCCAGGCCCGGGGCCCGGTGGGGTGCTGGAGCCCCGGAGCCCCCGGCCCAACCCGCGCTGTGCCCCTGGTCGGATAGGCCCTGGGTTTGAGGGGTCGCGTCCCTGGATGTGCCGTCTCTGGGTGCCCCCATCCAGCTCCGTGGAGCTGCTGATAACTGCGCTGTTCCTAGGGATCCTCTTTAAAATTATTCTTAATGTATATTGTAGAAAATAACCCCACCATTTTCTAATAACAGAAGACTCGCAACGGTCTAATGTTAATATCTGAGACTTAGTTGGTATCCAGCAGCTGTATTGAACAGTGTTAACACTGTTAGCCTGCATCTTTTCAGGAATATGTGAAGCTACATTTAAGTAAATGGAGTTTTTCTTTGTGTTAGTCAATGATACATTTTGTCCCCCATTCAGATTAGTTCTTTTGGAGAGTAAACACTTGGAGAGGAAAATGACATCGATTATCAAATTGACCACGCTCTCGGGGGTGCAGGAGGAATCTGCCCTTTGCTATCTATTGCAAGTAGATGAATTTCGTTTTCTTTTGGACTGTGGCTGGGATGAAAACTTTTCTATGGATATTATTGATTCTCTGAGGAAGTAAGTAGTTCAGTTCATACACCTTTTTTTAAAATAGGTGTTGGCCTGTCTTGAAAGTTTTCAAAATTCCATGCAGTGGTATAATGTATGGTGTTGCTAAATCCAAAATTGTTCTTTTGTTTTGTTTTGTGTATGTTTTACGTGAAGGGAATCACACTGCTGAAAAATTTTCCACAAAAACTTGGGATTTTTTCTTGTAAGTCCAAGTGAGTTGTGTCTCTTAGCCATAATTCTCAAACTGTTCTGTGTTTGTTTGGGTTTGGATGACCGGTTTGTTTTTTATTGTCATAAATGTGACACAGTTTAGAGGAGACTGACCTTGGCTCTCAACTAATTTAGAACAATTAACTAAGTTTCAAATGGAAGACGCAGCCTTAGTGTATGTAGGTTGAATACAAAGCGGTTCAACTCTTGCCTCTTGTTTCAAGATGAATAGACTGTCAGGAAAACGCCTTCTGTCAGTACACCAGCCCTACAACCCAAAATCTGTCTAGACTTTAATACTGAACTTTTGCAGGTGTACAGCAAGGAGCTGTGCTGGTTGCCAACTTAGGACTGAAACATGGAAATTCATGAAAAAAACTAAGCTTTTTGATACTAGTTTTATAGAATTGACACACTTGCAGTGAAATCTTTTAACTGAGGATTGTTAAGTACTAAGGATAATTTATAAAATTTTTCAAGTGTCTTATCTGAGAAGCAATTAGATAAAATTCCCTTTTTATAATAGCCATTGAGAAGAATGTGTGTGCCCCACATACTGTACAAGGGAACAAAAAGCCGTCAGCCGAGCTTGTATTTTCTGTTGTTACACATGTTTTATGCCCTAAAGTTTTTCGATTATGATATGTAGAAAGGTTTTAGTCTGAGTTCTAATTATATGCAACACTTTGCAATTTAAAAAAATTGTTTTTAAAAGTAATAAAATCCCCCAAACTGACATGCTGCTTTTCTTAAATTATATGTTTGATCTTTTCTATATTTAAAGAAATATATTTTGATTTGATCTTTATCAATTTCAGGATTGTTGTGTCTTTGGTCCTGTTACATGGTCTTTCTCATCAGAAGAACTGTTGTAGTCTGTTTTAGGTGTATAAACGATTTGTAGCACATCTGTACTGATAATATTTTTGGTCCCTCAGTTAATTTACTTTCTGATGTCCCCATATATACTAAGGTCTTTTTCATCAGGAGTTTGATGTGAAACTTATGCCTTCCAGATCTTAAAGTTATGTTTTCTGAAATCACTTGTGTTTTTAAGTACTTGAACATTAGGAAACACCTGTAAGTTTTAATTATGATTTTTAAAACTGTTCCAAACCTTGAAGGGTTTAAGTTTCATTGTTTGGCATTCAGACTGTGTATGTATTCTCAAAATAGCCCTAACAGGAGATATACAAAACCATACAAAACTCCTTTCAATGGCTTTTGTTGGCCCTTTTTTTTATAGGCATGTACACCAGGTTGATGCTGTTCTTCTTTCCCACCCTGATCCTCTCCACCTTGGTGCACTTCCATATGCAGTTGGAAAAATGGGGTTGAATTGTGCCATTTATGCAACTATTCCTGTGTATAAAATGGGACAGATGTTTATGTATGATCTCTACCAGGTATGTTTAAGTTGATACTTTCATACACAATGTCTTTGATATGGTGGAGTATTTGAATGTTCTGTATCTCTGTTTGTTTTAGTCCCGCCATAATACTGAAGATTTCACACTCTTCACATTGGATGATGTAGATGCGGCCTTTGATAAGATACAGCAGCTGAAGTTTTCTCAGATTGTGAACTTAAAAGGTAAAGTTGTCACCAGCCTCAAGAAATTACTTTTAGTGAAAGGCAACAGAGTGGTTAAGAGTTAAAGTAACTTTTTATAAAGGGAGTGAGTTCTGAAATGTTGTGTGCTTTGCAATGCTGGATTTATTAGCCCCATGTCAGTCTGCATCAGCTGAATGTTTGCCTCAGCTATTGTATCTAGAAATGGATAGAATATTCACTTAATGCTGAGGAGGTCATGGCAAAGAATGTTTAGATGTTTGTTTCTCTTTGGTGTCTTTCTAACTTTTCTTGTAATTTACTTGTGTCTATTAAAATCATTTACTTATGCCTAGTGGTAGATAGCTCAGAACTCTTCATAACCAGTAGCACAAGGGAAAGCTTTCTGGAGCACGTTGCAGAAGATGAAGTTACAGCATGTGCATGATTTTACGGGAAGATCTTCACTGACTCATATCATACTCGGTATAGCTTATTGCTGGGACCTGTGGCAGCCAGACCATCAGCAGCTTTCCACTCGTGTTCAATGTAAAGATCAGAATGAAATAAAATCTCTAATAAAAACTCTCTTCTTGAACAGAGACACACCACCAACAGTTTGTCTCTGAAGTGCAATATTTCACAGGTTCATGAATAGTGCTGCCAAAATACTTACCTTCTTATTTGAAAATTAGAAATAGGATGTTATCCTTGAAAAACTGTTGGACCCTTTTTGAGATTGTAACAAGGCTGTATCTGTGATGGCAATTTTTACATCTAAAGAGTAATTTTAGTATACAACTTTTTTAAAACAACCAACTTCTTTTTTGTTTAATGGAGGTGATTTGAAAAGACTTGATGGAGGCATTTCAGAAGATAATGTTTGTTTAATTATTAATTATTACTGTGCACTTCATGCAACAGAGTCAGTGAGTAATGGTACTGGGTGGTCTCATTTTAATCTGGTATCGATATAGGTTGGTATCAATGATGGGGAGCAACAGTGCATTTAAAAAATGCATCAGGTGCTGAAAAGTTCTGTCATCCCTGACTGCGGCACACCTTTCCTGCTATGGTTTGACTTGTGTGTTTGTCATTCTGAAAAGCTTCCAGATTGTGTAATTTATGTAAGTTTTTCTAAGTACCTCAAAAGTGAATGATGTAGTAAACATTTAGAGTTGCCCCAGAGAGGGTCCTGGCTTTCATCAGTATGCTTGTTTTCTTGTGATATGTTTTTCATATAATTTACTGTTGTTTAGGTCTATAGTTACAGCAGCTCTGCAGTGCCTCTGAGTATCAGTGGGACGTGGAGGGAAGAAGTGATCTTTGCTTTAGTTTCTTTGTTCCGGAGGAAATGTAAAACTGAACTGCAAAGTATTTTGATGTTACTGGTTAGATGGGAAGGACAGATATTACTGCTTTTTCATACTTCATTTGACTTTTTTTCTGAGTAGTAATTTAGGCATTCAGTTGTTTGACGTTATTATCTCTTGTTCAGAGTAATGGATTTTAGTATGTATAATCTACCTAAAATACTGAAAACCTTTGTAGGCAAAGGACATGGTTTGTCAATCACACCATTGCCAGCTGGTCACATGATAGGAGGCACAATTTGGAAGATTGTCAAAGATGGGGAGGAAGAAATTGTTTATGCCGTTGATTTCAACCACAAGAGGGAGATGTAAGTTCAACATAGCAATGTATAGTTCTTAGCTGTGTTAGGTGTGTATCATTTCGTGGGTGATAAGGAGGTGTGGAAGGGGAAGTGCATTTCCAGTTCTAATAAGACCACAAATTTCATTTGCATCCAGATTAATCAGTTTGAAGCAAGCATTAGCTCTGGGTTTCTTTATTCCATTCATTTTTATTTATTTGTAAATTTGAAGCAGGAAGCATTCAGCAGCTGAGTAGTTTGATTTCTGTACATGCAAATATCTGAAAGCTAGCTGTTTTATTTTTTCTCTTAAAACAGAAATGCAAAAAAGTGAGATTTTCCTTCTTTTCCACAGCCATCTGAATGGATGTTCCTTGGAAATGTTGAGCAGGCCTTCATTGCTTATTACAGATTCATTTAATGCTACTTATGTACAACCCAGGAGGAAGCAAAGGGATGAACAGCTGCTGAGTATGTATTGTTTGGGCTTCAAAAATACCAGTAATGTGATTTATTAGCCACTATAAATTATTTTTCTATGAGAAATTCATTAGCATTTAGACTTAAGAACCCTTATTAAAATGTAACAAGTTTTGAATTACTCGTTTCTGATGATACTGATCCTGTGAGTTAAATGTTTTCCTAACAACAATGAACTGTATTTGAAAACAGTGTATTTTATCCGGTATCCATAAATCTCTTCAGGGATTTTTAAATTACCTTCCTCAGCACTTTCTTTTTTTAAACTCCGTTTTACTGTTGTTTTTTAATTAAAAAAAGGCTAAAGAAAGAAGTACCAAGGCAGAGATCTTCAGAGCTACTGAGAAAACTCCAGCTCCCTTTAACTTTGTGGAAGTGTGGATTTGGATCTCTTTTAAAGTTTCATTTGTTTCTTTGTTCAGTATGCTTTTGAATATGATTGCTAGTGTTATATAACAAACAAAAAAACCCCAAGCCACACCGCAAACCTTCTAACTTTGGTTCAAGGTATAATTAGGTTTCGTTTTGTTTTTAATTCTTCTTAGCTAATGTTTTGGAGACATTACGAGGTGATGGAAATGTATTAATAGCTGTGGATACAGCAGGCAGAGTTCTGGAACTTGCTCAGCTTCTTGATCAGATCTGGAGAACAAAAGATGCAGGATTAGGAGTCTACTCTCTTGCACTTTTGAATAACGTCAGCTACAATGTAGTGGAGTTCTCTAAATCACAGGTTTGTTTTGATTTTAAAATCAATTATTAAGAGTAATGGAACATTTATGCCAAAGCTTTTCTTTTTAACGGTAAAAAATGCAAAATACTGAGGAAGTGTCCTTATTCTGTAGCATATGTTTGTGTCTCAGCTCTTTTGATCGAGTAACACAGCATCCGGTTGTGTCAGTGGGCATGTTTCTTGATACTGATTTCTGTTTTTATGATAAGACATGTTAGCATAGTTTATAGTTGTTAAAAAAGAGAACTTAAAGTACTTGTTTAGGTGTGGGTTATGGTCAACATTATTTCTACACCTGCTGAGAAATACTGATGTAATCATGGGCATATTGCATCCTGTACTTCATATCAGGCTTGTACTGTTGAAGAACTTGTATTTGTATAGATAACTTTCTCTAATACACATTTTAGGTTGAATGGATGAGTGACAAGTTGATGAGGTGCTTTGAAGACAAGAGAAACAACCCTTTTCAGTTTCGCCATCTCTCCTTATGTCACAGTCTGTCTGATCTGGCTCGAGTGCCTAGTCCAAAAGTTGTTCTTGCCAGTCAGCCTGACTTGGAGTGTGGATTTTCTAGAGATCTTTTCATTCAGTGGTGCCAGGATTCCAAAAACTCTATAATTTTAACTTACCGCACTACACCTGGAACATTAGCACGATTCCTGATCGATAATCCTTCTGAAAAAGTTATAGATATTGAGGTAAGAGTTGTCTCTGTATGTCCAAGTTTTTGTTGTGGGCCATCTGGGGTCATATGGCCAAAACTGAACATAGTTTCCTTTTTGATCTTCTGAAAATGCTTCTAGTGGTGGAGAGAAACCTGAAATCAGTATGCTGCATATTTATCAAATTGTGGATAAATGTACATAAAAATAGATGTCCTCTTGAGAACGGCAGAATGCTTTTTCCTGGTGTAGCAAAATTAATACTCCATAGAGCTGATCATGAAGTTCCTTTTAAATATTTATTTTTAGGCAACACTTCCTTTTGTGTTTTTGTTATAATAGAAAAAAGTCTGCTTGCAGTTGACGTACAGATCACCACGTATGATGGGTTAGTCTTGCTGGAAAATACTCCAGGTTTGGATGAGGGGAGAATGAAGTCAAATTAGTATAATATATCCCACCAGGATGAGAAAGATAAGCAAATGCTGGAAATTAGGAGACAATTAATTGCTATTCATGCTTTCAAATTGTTTTCAATAATCTGTACACCTGTGTCTACTTCTTTCTGGTGCAAATTGTTAATTTATGGAAGTCCCCTGTGATTGCAGTGATAATTTCCATACTGATGATGCAGCTTTATTTTAGTTTAAGATTGGATTGAAAGCATGAATTACAGTATTAGATTATTGCTAGGATTCAGTTTATTTAAAGTGACCTCACAAAACAAGAAACAAAATCTATCATTGTTTTGGCAGGTAGTATGACTTTGCTAGGTTCTTGTGGTTGGTACTGATAGAAAAACTAAAAAAACACTGCTCATCTAAGAGTATTTGCTTTCACTTATTGGAGAGATATTTCCTGAAGACATTTTCAGAAATATTTGAAAAGCTTAATTGATTTTAATATTTTTAGAAATGCTTTCCTTTTAAAGTAGACTGTACTAATTGACACTATCATGATGTTGCCATGCCAGGGTGCCTCACGTTTGCCATAGTCTTGTCTTGTATGTGACATACAATTTATACTTGCCCTTAGTACCCAAGTACAAATATTCTTATCAGCAGCATGTAGAAGTATTAAAGTTGTGTCAGCTACTCACAATAACATTAATTCTATCTGCAGTTGAGAAAACGTGTCAAGTTGGAAGGAAAAGAACTTGAAGAATACCTAGAAAAGGAGAAACTAAAGAAAGAAGCAGCTAAGAAGTTGGAGCAGTCTAAAGAGTAAGTGTGTTTGCTGTTCTTGCATTCTGCTGGTACAATTAGAGTTGAGATTTCTGTGTGAATGTTCTGCTCCTTCATCTCTTTACGGGGATAAATGAAAATGACGGTTTCAGTAGACTTGTCTGAGGCCACTGAGGAATTGGGAGTGGTTGTCTTTAATCTGTTTTTCTCATAGACTCAGTTTCATCTGCCATTTGACTGTGAGCTCTTTCTCAGATACATAAACTGCCCTTGGCCTTGGTTAGTGTTAAGTCATCTGTTATGTTCTGGTCAGTGTGTTTATGCAATATGAAACCTGAAGAAAAAAAGGAGTGCTAGGATTTTTTGGAATGTCATTTCAGGGCAGATATTGATTCCAGTGATGAGAGTGATGCTGAAGAGGATATTGATCAGCCAACTTTACATAAGACCAAACATGATTTGATGATGAAAGGTGAAGGTAGCCGGAAGGGAAGCTTCTTCAAACAGGCAAAAAAATCTTATCCAATGTTTCCAGCTCCTGAGGAAAGAATTAAATGGGATGAATATGGTGAAATTATCAAGTACGTGGTGGTAATGTATATCAACGTAGTAGCTATGAAATAATAAAAAACTAGAAGGAATTAAAATCACCATTTTGTCTCTTTGGGAGTGTTGTTATATGCTCTTCAAACTGCTAAGTCTTACAGGAAGCTTATGATAGGATTGAAGCTGCAGAGTGCTGATCCTTCACCTGTGTTCACACCTCTTAGGATGTATTTTCACTCCAGGCTTTTTTTTTTTGTCTTAGGAGATAGAAGATTTAAAATTCTTTTAACCTGACATTTTTCTGCTTTAAATTATACTCAGTGTTAAATTTGTGAGGTGAAGAAACGCAGTTCATCCAAACAAAATCTAGTGATATTTGTCATCTTTGCATAAGGAATACTTACTAGAAATCCTTGATTTGCTAGTGTTTCCTAAATTATTGAAGTTCTTTTTTAAGATAGGAAGGTCGTATTTTCCAAATCAGCTCTGTTCAAGTGTGGAAGTACTGAAGGCAGGTGTAGTAAAATTTTTGGCAATAACAGTTACAAAAAAATCTTAGTAGTAATGGTCAGCACTGTTTGTTTTTATGTTAGGTAGTGCTTTGATTTTACTCTAAAAAGCAAAATGCCTTTCATTCTTTAGACCTGAGGATTTTCTAGTTCCAGAACTTCAAGCAACAGAAGAAGAAAAAAGCAAATTAGAGTCTGGTTTGACAAACGGAGAGGAGCCTATGGACCAGGATTTATCAGATGTTCCTACCAAATGTATTTCTGCAACAGAATCCATGGAAATTAAGTGAGTGACTTTGTTCCTGTCACTTCTGCTAGAACAGTGGCATGGGTACAGTGCAAAACGGGTAAAAGGCTAACTTGGATTTAAGAAAGTGGGAAATTACTTGGGTTTTGTTTATTTTTTTTCCCCAAGCTAAGTTGTATTTTACTAGTCTTTCTGAGAACACAGGACAGTCTTACGGTTCCCCAGTCTTAAGAAGTTTGGTTTGTTCCCTGTCTTATGGAGACAGCCTGAAGAGGTAGAAGAAATGATACAATAGTATCATGTTAGCATAGATACTTAAATATGTTTTGTTAAAAGGATAACATATTCAAATAAACTTATTTCATGGATAATTTACTTTTCGATAACTATGTAAGTGAATTTTGTGAATGTATAGTGTTAAATACACACATGCTAATGTTTGACAACTGTATTTTACAGAACTATAATATACCTTGTGCTGATCGCTTTTGTTGATGTAGAATAATTAAAAAATACCTTGATTAAGTATTTTTGAGCACTCAAAGGTTTAATCTTTTAAACTAAAACATATTATTCTCTGGTTTTTAATTCAAACTAGAGCCAGAGTTACATACATTGACTATGAAGGACGTTCAGATGGGGACTCAATTAAAAAAATTATTAACCAGATGAAACCAAGACAACTGGTCATTGTCCATGGACCACCTGAGGCCAGTCAGGACCTTGCAGAATGTTGCAGAGCTTTTGGTGGAAAAGATATTAAAGTTTACATGCCCAAGCTTCATGAAACTGTAGATGCTACAAGTGAAACTCACATTTACCAGGTAAGGTACTGGAATTTTTTAGTTGGGTAACTGCTGTGGACTGTAGTAGAGCTGTATGGGCAGGATGTAATTTGCCCTCTGTTCTTTGGGAGAGGAGAGGTGGTACTACCTGTGTGTACAATTAGTTTTGTGAGATCAAGGTATTAGTTGTGTTTTTCTGTCTTGTAGATAAGCATTCTCCTGATGCTCACTATTCCTAAGTGAAAATATTCGAAAGCTTGAACGTGAGATCAGTGTATTTTTACCTGTAGTGTAAGAGGCAATGTGTGTGTCCACAGGGACATCAGTTTGCTTCATTGAAGTCTTTATAAATTTATAATGCCTATATTTCAAATACTGTGGTATACTAGCTGCAATTCAGGATTCTCTTTGGAATCTGAAATGGAGCCTTAAAGAGCTAGAATAAAAAAATTCTTCATACTTAAATAGTACCTAAGAGTGAACATGTAAAGTTAGGAGCAAGTTAATGATAAATAAGATACCCATACCTCCCAAAAACTTAATGTGATGATTCTTGGAAAGTGAGGTTATGATAATGTATTGCTCTATGTTAGCCATGAAAATTAAATGCAATATATTCAATTCTAAATAAGAAAGCTGGAATAACTTGTGTGAATTATGTGAAAATTGTGTATGGTCCCAATTAAATTTTTGAAGTTGTTTAGAGGGAAGTCTCTCACAAGCAGTTTTTGCAGTAGTCCTTTATTCCATTGTTTTAAAGTTCATAGAAAAACATTGGTAGAATTGTTGAAAGAAGTACTTCTGTTTCTTTCCAGAGAAAAATCTCTTACCTTCTAGGAAGTAGAAAGTTCCACTTATTAAAAATCATCTAGTTGTGACAGCCTTAAAACAGGATGTTTTCGGTGTTTGCTTTGTTGGTTGTTGGGGTTTTTTTTTTGGCGTTTTAAAGCTATGAGAGTTGCTAGTTTGTAAGAAATGACCCAGGAGAAGTGCAGTGGCAATGTTGAATTTGAAGATAATAGATGTGAGCGAAGCATCAGTGTCACAGTGGCGCTTGAGTGGGCTGTGCTGCAGATGAGTGGGTAGTTGGTGGTTGTATCTTTCACATGGTTGCAGCCTTGATTGCACTATGGGAATCATGGACCTTCTAATGTGGATAACAATCTCTTAGAGTAGATCTTTATTTAAAGGATTGAAGTTCTAGAGTCCACCAGAATAATCAGGGTAAGGGCACTTAAAAGTCTCATATTTGCAACATCCTTTCTTACAATAAAATAGTAATTAAAATTTTCCTGGAGGGTTGAAATTTGGAACTATTCTTCAGTAACCTGAATGTATCTGTAGAAAGTTTCTCTGAATTTGCTAAGACCAACTTAGAAACAACTTGCCTGCAAAAAAAGGTTTCTGGTTTTTAAAAGGGAATGATTGATCTTGCTGTAGATTTAACTCAGGTTTGCAGTTCTTTTTATATTTTAGCCAAGATGAGAAAGGTGTTGATCTGTGCTGCGTTTTAAGTTGTGATAGGAGTGTTATACATTATAAATTTTAAAGTATCTTGCCTTGGTGATACCAGTTACCTCCATTCTCTTCACAAGAGTACATGAATCAAACCCATTGGAGAGATAGTGAAGAGAAATTTGCTAATCTTTAAAGCTTGAAGTAAGAACTCTGTATTTTCCATGAAATGATTAGTACTTTTATTTTTGTGCAACCCAGGTCAGGTTGAAAGATTCTCTTGTCAGCTCTCTTCAATTCTGTAAAGCCAAGGATGCTGAGTTGGCTTGGATAGATGGTGTTCTGGACATGAGGGTTTCAAAAGTGGATACTGGAGTTATTTTGGAAGAGGGAGAGTTGAGGGAAGATGAAGACTTAGAGATGCAAGTGGATGTGCCTTCTTCAGACTCAAGTGTGATTGCACAACAGAAGGCCATGAAAAGCCTCTTCGGTGATGATGACAAGGAAATGTGTGAGGAGAGTGAGATCATTCCTACTTTGGAACCTCTGCCACCTCATGAGGTACAGAAAGGATGCTGGTCTGGGTTTCTTTTATGAAGAACTCTGTATTCATTTGTCTTTTTCTAGTGCTTAGAGGTTGATACTGTGATCTTACTCAAATGGAAGCCTAACTGAATCTGGGTTTTCATGTTTGGGTTTCTCTTTGTTAAACCCAGTGCTGTTCTTTGTTCAGTTTTTATACTT
The DNA here is from genome assembly GCA_013400735.1 of Pomatostomus ruficeps. Taxonomy (NCBI): domain Eukaryota; kingdom Metazoa; phylum Chordata; class Aves; order Passeriformes; family Timaliidae; genus Pomatostomus; species Pomatostomus ruficeps. The sequence goes on from VYZT01039705.1 coordinate 11,701, forward strand.
TCCAATAAGGATGATCTTTAGCATCCATTAACAGTGCCTAACATACAGTACCATATATTTATGAAGATAAGAGTTTAATAATGTGTGTCATGTCTGTAATTAGTACTTACAGATAGAGAAATTAGTTGGTGTTAGTCACTTTTGGATTTTATTATGTTTTGTTGATGCTATGGGAAGTACTTCATATACTTGAGATAAGGATCTTTGACATTCATATGTCTGCTCTGATAGTAGTGATTTGAGAGTTCATTAAATTTATCTTTTCTATAAATTTATCCTTACTCTTAAAATACTTAGCATTTTAGGAGATATTATTTTATCCTTCTGTTGAATGATTCCGGTACCTTTTAATCCTAGAGTTGCTTTTTAAGATTCTCTGTTTCACAGTCCTAAATGTAGTCTGTTCTGGGAGCTAGAGAACTATGGCGATAACTCTAAAGTCTATCCAGATTCATGACAGCCATCATGGCACCCTGTACTGGTCAGCAGTACAGCTTGGTGCAGCTCAGGCCCTGGCATAGCATGGCTTGGAAGAGGGATATTCATTGTCAGGTTTCCATTTGTCTTCAATATGTGAGCAAAAAAAGACTTTCGCTCTTCCTGGAGGGTAACTTCTAAGCCTTTTCTATCCTGAAGGTGTATTGCTGTAGGTGAACAGAAATAGAACCAATCTTCCAATTTAAAGTCCTGTAGTCTAGGGTGCACTGCTGCCTACGCAATAGTGAGATGTTTGGAAAAATTGAAGGTGTTAAATTAGAAGTATTAAAATTGTGTGTGCTGTTTTGAAGGTTCTTGGACATCAGTCTGTATTTATGAATGAGCCAAGACTGTCTGACTTCAAGCAGGTTCTCTTGCGAGAAGGTATACAAGCTGAATTTGTGGGAGGAGTGCTTGTGTGCAACAATCTGGTGGCTGTCCGCAGGGTAGGTCTCCTGTGTCTTAATCTCTTTGGCAAATAATATTATAATATATATTATTTTAGTAATAAACAAATAGATGGTTTTAATAATAAGTTCCTCATTAGTGCAAAGATAATAACTTGAAACATGTCTTTTGTTTCAGACTGAAACAGGGCGCATTGGATTGGAAGGCTGCCTCTGCCAGGACTTCTATAGGATAAGAGACCTTTTATATGAGCAATATGCTATTGTCTAAGGAAACTGCTGCAAAGGTGTTTTCACTTGGACTTTTACAGACAATGGAGGTTTCTCGCAGTTCTGACTTTTTGTAGTTTTCTAATTTATACAGGGAAACGTAATTCATAAAGAACAATTAGCTGCCATGAACATGTAAGTAACTGCTACTGTTCATAAACCTGTTGGTACATTCCACGTAGCTGACTTTTAAACTGTTACAACTTGGCATCTCCCACATAACACATTATAAATGAGTTTATGACTATGAACGCTTCTCAGGAAAGGTTCAGTTTGTCAGGGCATGTTTTGGTTTCACAGATTTCCTGCCAAAGAGTACGAAACATGTAAAAGTAATTCGTTTGTTCTAAAATAAGATTGGATAAAGAACTTTGGTTTCTTTGGTTTTGTTCATTTTGGTTTCTGTATGATTGTTTTTGGTTTCGGTTGTTTGGGGTTTCTTTTAGTAAGTTTGATTTGGAGAACAGTCTCAAGTATTTTCCTCTTTTGTTTCTAAATTGGGGTTAGTTGAAGTATGTTATTAACAGCCCACTTAAAACTACACTACCGAAAGTTTCCCCAGTGTTAATCTGGCTGCATCTTAATGCTGTATCTGTTCCATCTTACTGACTTGTTCTGAAACAGCATTTCATATTCTATATGAAAGTATTTATCTGCAGGATAAAAAAATTACTTGGGCAATTACTCTAAGAAGATTGGATGATATTTTCAGGCAGTTTTTAAAACCCAGCAAGTGTGCTTCAGAGTAACTTCTGCACAAACGTACAGAATTTGTAACTCCTGGCTCTTGCAAAATTATGCCACTTGTAAAACCTTTACTGAGTTCTGATTTTAATACTTTTCAAAGTCTAAAGCCTTTATCTATGCACTGCTGTTTGTTCAGAGTGCCATGAGCCAAGTTCAGGAAGATCTTTACTCTTGAAATCTGAGTTCATGTGATGTGTTTAATGATTTTGTGCCATGTTCTGTTCTAGTTGACAATGAGACTTATTGTAGCTGCCGATCCTAGGAATTGACCTTACTTTTTAGGTGAGGATAAGCACAGTTTTGAGTTCATTAATTTCTCAGAAATTAACTTATGAAAACAAATGGCCTCTCGAGTTTATTTAATCCTTTTTTTCCCCTATCCATGTGTGGAACACCAGCTTTAGCAGTGGAGGGTTGTTTACTTTTTACATAAAATAGCAATGTAATATATGCTCTTTGTGTGTATGCTTAAATAAAACCTTTTGAAAAAGTGGCAAAAAATAGCCTTGTGGGCTATCAGTGGAAAGCTAATTCACTTTGCAATTCATTCTCAACAAAAATTTTATATCTGATCTACCGACTGTTTAAAGTAGTAACCTAGAAGTGAAGACTGTGTTAAACATTATAGAACTATATACTAGAAATGTAAAAAACTTTAAAATGTAATACTGAGTCAGAATGTATTTTCTTACACAAAGAAAATCTAAGGATAACTAGATGGCTCAATGTTGTAGGTTTTTTTCTTAACAGTCTAGAAAATTGTGTATTTCCCTTATATCGGCAACCAGAACTTTATAGAAATGCTCTGGTTTCGTAACAATGCTATGTAAATCTATATGATGCTGAATACTTGTTGCTGAATACTATTGTATTACTATTTGCTGATTCTAATGAACTTTTATAAAGTGGGTTACTTTGTACATAATCATATTGGCCTTAGAACTTTTACCGTGAGGGCTTAGGATGGGAAGGGATCACATACACCTGCATGGAATATACTAATAAAGACAAAACCCCTTAGGAAGTCAAACTAAAAATAGTGCTGTTTTTAAGAACAGGATAAAGACAACACAGTGTGATCATAAACCTTTCTATCAGTTTTGTTTGTTTTTCTAACCTACTGATACAAATTCAGCTAAGATCAATAAAATTTTAGTGTTATTAGTCACTAAATTCTAGTGTGTGCTGAAAGAGAACACCAAATTAGTGCCATCACTGAGGAAAAGGCTCAAGTATAAACAAAACAGCCGACTTCTTATTTTAGTCTATTCAGCATGAGTGTGGCTGAAGTGTGAAATCAGATGTAGAAAGCTGGCATGCAGGGTGACAGTGGTCAGCTGACTGCTGGGACTGGAGTTCTGGACCTCTGTAGAAAACGTATCACAGGCTGCACTGCTGCTGTGGGGCAGGTGTGCTCCTCTGCTGTGCACTCAGCACTTGTAAACAGTGTGCAGCTGAAGCAAATGCCCATTAATTTTGCGTATTCTGCTGTCAGTTCCCTGGTACATTCTTAACTATGATTTGTTTTAGACAGTAATTGAACTTCTCTCTATAATTTTCAGAGTTACTAGTCTGGTTCTTGTTTGAATCTGAACTAAAAGATTAATTTCCCTTTACCTTCACAAAATGTTAGTGCTACCGTGATCTATAAGTTGTATTTTCTGACTTCTAAGTTTTCTTCATTAGCAGTAAAAATGTGTCAAGGAGTACCATTTCTTACTCTCTAATTTGTTGCTCTTTGAGGGTAAGAACATTAACTTCAAACCTAGTTCTGGTGGTCACCAGTTAAAAATATTTCCTTCCAAGGCTCCTGGATAGTTCATATTCCTCAGATAAGAAGAGCCAAGGGTATGTGGAGACACAGGAGAGGTGGATACTTGCCTACTTCCATCCCCAAAGTCTCAAGTACTTGTGGGTAGATCCCAGCTTTTGTAGTCTCTTTTTCCTGTGCTTAGGTAGTAGAATGCAAAGATGTTTCAAAATATTAAGGGAATGCAGAAGCAGAACTCTAATGATAAAAAAAATTAGCATTATTATTCTGTTCCTCTTATCAAAACATAGCTTTACCCTGACTTAAATAACATTGTTTGTGACAGTTTCATTTTTAATTGTTTTGCTTTGACAGTATGTGCTGGAGGTGAAGCTGAAAATCTTCTCCATCCTTCAACAATATTTAGACTTAACCAGATCGACTTCTCAAAATATGCTGTTAGTGGAAAGGTAGGAAGCCTAGCAGTCTGTCAGAGGAACAGTCTTGTGAGAGCATTTGAGATCTACTTGCTGCTACAACTTGCTTGGGAATGTAGGGGTTTTCCCATACATTCTCTACTAGCTTTTAATTGGGGTCAGATGCTATTCATTAGGAATTAACAAGCAGAGATACCCTCCCTCCCCATCCTTCAATCTAAATAATTGTTATAGATGGTTGTACTCTAAAACACTTGTTTTGTACAGCATCAAGATTTCTTTGATAAGCCATGACATGTATTAATACTTCAGATAGGAAAGGGGAGTGTATTGCCTGGGGAAAACACTTAAACCTGGTTCTGGCCAGGACAGGGTTGACTTTTGCAATAGCCAGGTGGGGGCAGGGCCAGGACCCAGAGGTTATTCCATGCTACCTCAGGTCATCTTCCAAGAATGGGGAAGGGGTCCTTTGCTGGCAGTGCTCGGATATTGTTTGGCTCCCTTTGGTGCAGGGGTGAGCATTCACATGGAAATTGCTCACCTCTGTTGTATGCTTTCGTTATTTATATCATTGCTGTTCATTTTCTTATTTCA
>VYZT01039707.1:0-12255 GCA_013400735.1 Pomatostomus ruficeps
CCTCCCTTGGGCTGCTGCTCTTCACTCCTTTGCACGTAGCCCAGCACACAGGTGCCTTTCTGGGCTGGCAGGAGGACTTTTAGGACCTGTGGTGTAACCTCTGGTCAGAGGCCGTGAACACCCATCCTTCCTCACACAAACTGGCTCAGATCAGAAACCCCCCACCCTGGGAAGGCCACATCCACAGGACATTCCCGTGAGGGGCAGCTGAGGAGGTGCCATAATCCATCCAAGACCCCCAAAGAGCTCCCCAGGCTCATTGCTGAGNGACCCCCAAAGCGCTCCCCAGTCTCATTGCTGAGGCCTTGCAGCAGGGCACTGCTCCTGATGCAAAGGGATGCAACAGATGCAGAGTCTGGTGCAAGAGACTGTGGCAAACTTGCTCCCTCCAGGGGAGGTACCTGGGCCTTCCCAGCCGGCCCAAGCGTCTATCAATCCTCTGAACTCCGTGTTTGTGGGGGACCCTCAGCACAAGACAATCTGATGGAGAGCATCAACGGGACGTCATCAGGATCCACAGAGTGCTGAGATTTTCTGCTTACTCTGTCCCTGTCACTTTCTCTCTCGCCTCCACCTCTTTTTTTTTCTCTTTCTCTCTCTCTTTCTCTCTCTCATTTCCTGTTAAATAAAACTCATATGATTGATTTCTACATAGGCCTCATTTGCACCCCAATTTGGGCAGAGGCATCTCTATTAAAATTTTCATAACCAGATCTTAACACCAATACTAAAATTCTCCTAATATTTTTTCAAGTATGGCAGTAATTTAGTATGTAGTTTGATTAGTTCAGTGAGACTCCTGCAATAGTAACTACTCTAATGTACTCCTTGCAACATAAAAACCCTCCTAAATGCAGGTTGCTAACACATTTCAACCCAATTTCAGCCTGCTGTGTTTTTCTCAAATTCTCATGTCCTACCATCACATGATTACGAGCTGATTTAGTTCTTGTTTCCCTTTTTAAAAATATATTTACAGATTTAGGAGTGAAGAAAATTTTCAAAACGGAGTTCAGTTATTTCCAAACACTCGTCTCTTCACCTAGGGTCTTGCAAACACTTCTATCATCTGTTTAAACACTTGAAAAATTTTCTAGTGATTTTCATAACTGGAGAATCTTAAAAGCTAAGACATCACAGGTTTGCCTAGCTGTAAGTCTTCAAGCAGAGGAACCAGCTCCCAGTTTGGTTTTTCTAGCCAAGAGGAGTAAGTATATACACGCTCAGGATTTAAGAGGAATTGACAACTGAGAGCCTTGTAAACACTGAACATAAATATTTGAGTTTGGATGTTTGAAACAGGACGTTCTCCAATCACACAGGAGGCAGATTAGAAGCTATTACCTAGCTACAGAGATGTGGTGTGGATATCTTTCCTAGCACTGCAGCAATTAAAGATTTCCCCTTTCCTCAACACTGGAAATTAAAAGGATTTCCCCTTTCCTCCATACTTTTATGATCTTGACACACTGAGTAATGAAAGAAATATTTTGTCCTTCTTTCAGGAGTAATACAAGAAAAGCTTGCCTGCATTTAAATTCTATAAAAATTAATATATACTAATACTCCAATTTATTTGTACAATTTTATAGAGTCCTTCTTATGGAAAAATTACTTGGGGGATATTTTTCTAGTGGTTGGCCTCAGGTTTATTTCAGAATATTTTCTCACACATTCCAGCAGTTAAAGCTGGAGTCACAAGGTGCATCTTCAAGTTCATTAAAACCAAAGTGCCTCAGGGTTTTGTTCAGCACCAGTAATACTAGACTTGCCAGGTGCTTAATAGTCAAAAACATTTTCCAGGCTAGTCCAAGGACTTCATATCCAAATTCTTGTTTGATTTCTAGCACCACCTGTTTAGTATACAAGCAATTTCAAGGTCTCAAGAGGAAAACAGGATCCATATCTGAGCCAGACAACTCTGCCAAATCTCTCCACATCTATGTCAGTGCCCAGGTTGCCAGGGCAGCTTTTCCTACCTAATCAGTGAAGCCAGTCACATCAGGCACTCCTGCAGACTGTACTTGCTATAATGTCTCAACCCAAACTAGGATCTTTCCTCAACTGACTGCTGCTGGAAATACCTCTGGTCCCTTTAATGTCCTCTGCTTCCAAAGAGTTCCTCCAATTCAGACCTCTGGAAAACCTTTACATTAAACTAAACATTGAAATGTGGAAATTAGAGAGATTTCGTATTCAGTCCTACTGAAGAATTAACCACTTTTGAATGTGTCACTAAGTCATTTAGGCACAAAATTAATTAATGTAATCTGACACTTAATATTGATCTGCATGGTTCATAAGTGACGTGTAATTTATGCTCAGTACGAATCAATAACTTTTATCCTTTGACTTTTTATCCTTGAAGGGCTTGAGCGGTTCCAACAGTTTTTGCTCACATCAAATGTCAAAACAAATAGTGTTTTCCCAAACTCTGTAGGCTCTTTTTTTCTCTTTATGTCCCTTCTGTTCTTTTTGTTCTCCATACATACAAAAACACCAATTTCTATATAGAGCAGACAAACCATCTCTTATTTTCTTCCTTAGTATGCTCCCTCTCTCAATATAAAAAAACTCTATAATTTTTACTTATCTTTATAGCATATGTACATACGTATATATGGATGAAATTTTAAACATTAGTTTGAAATTATACATAGTAGCTAATATTAATATATTACTGTACAATTAACTGTCTATTAATAAAATTCTATACCTATACTATACTCCATCCATAAATTTAGACCCTAATTTATTACAACTGCCCTTCAGTACCTAGTGCTGTGAAATTACACCAGTTCTATAATTTTGCCAGCCCCCAAAACATCTTTGTATTTCCTTTGGTACCTAACTCTGTTTAAGGAATAGGTGCAGCTTAAAACATGTAGGTTTTCTGAATTGTCAATCAGCAAATGTATTAAAGCATCTAAAAAACAAACCCAACAAAAAACACCCCAAAAAACCCCCAGCTATGTTCCTGCATCAGCTGGTTTTGTACTCAGAATGATGAATTAGAGTCTTCAAATTCCATGCTGAGTCAGAGACTATTTTGATCTACTACAGTGTCCTCTTTTCTATGTCCTAGTACACTGAATTTTGTCAGCATTACTCTATCAGGCAGATGGTTATGTTTGTGCTTAAAGTGCAGGGGAAATTGCATATTAACAAGCTCCTATTTAATTTTGATTCAATAGGCTCAAGAGGGGTGCAAAAGGCTGCTGAAAGGAGGCTCATGGTTTACATGCAGGGATTGAAGGACCTCAGCACCACCTTTCACAACACAATGCAAAAACAAACTGGAAGTACCAAAACAAAACAGAATGCAAACAAAAAGCTGAGCTCCACTTTGGTCAGGAGAGTCAAAAGCACCAGACTTTGTCACCAAATTCTCCTGGAAGGAATTACCTGGAACAGACATGATTATCTCTAATAGTACTATAGTATACCAGACAGCTGAAAACCATATTTGCTTTCAAATACATTTCTTATTCACATTTCCACACAAATTGTGAAAGAAAGCTAATGTTTCTAAGGCCGAGTTTAATAGGCACAGTACATTAATCACAGCTTAGAAGAGTCTAAGACAACTCCAGCTCTCAAACAGTCTAAGTGCAAACTGAAGGCCTGAAACCAAAGTTGGGTCCTTCAACTAAAGTAATGAGGGGAGGGGAAAAAAATCAATGCACCAAAAATACCTACAGAAGCATTGGAACAAATGTTTCATATCACATGAAAACCTATTTAAATAAGAATAAAAATATAAGGTATGAACAAGATTTAAAAATATTCCCAGAAACTCTAATCAACTCTAGCATTTGTCCCTTCATTATTGGAGATATCGATCTCTTTTGTAAGTTCAAGTGATTATTTTGAAGCAAGTAGCAAAACGTAACAGCTTTTAGGGTAAGAATGAATCTTATCTTCAAGATATGAAAAAGAGAAAACCTCCGGGCTCTCTGTGGGTCTTCAAGGATTTTGCATGCTCAAACCTTTGGCAGTCATATCCATAAGAACGATGTCTCCATGTTTCAAGATAAGAATGCTTTGGTGGTACTTCTGTAGCAAAAATATTATAACAAGGCAATTAAAAAGTACAATCCAGACAGCAACTGGGCCTGAAGCAAAGCCTCCTTTTCTCCAACTGAAACCACACTAGCAGGGTAAATCTAGTCCCTTGCCAATGAAGGACTCTGGTAACACAGGGCTGCTGTAACCTGGGCTGACAGCAAGTGCAGATATAACCTTGTGAATGTAAGCAAAAAACCCCACAATCTTTAAAATCCTCCATCTATTTAGTATATAATGCTAAAGTGACTAGCTTGCTAATGATAAATCCAAGTGTCAAAGCATAGGGGGTTTTGAAAGTAATTAAAATCATTGTAGATCACCATTTGCAAATCGTTCTGCTTTAAGATTCATTGGATCCTACTTGCAGGATGAAGTTCTCACTTGAGAGACTCATATCTAAGCTACTCAGCTGTTGGGATTTACCACTTGAAAACAGAGAACTTTGGCCCACGTTGGCAAAGCTTACCAATTTTGACCATAAAAATGATATGTACTGGCTACTATGAGTATATATGAACTATATTTGGGATCATACTCTCAAAATCGTTCAAAAAGCCCAAATAATTTTGAAGTAGTTTGGATTTCTGACAGGAAGAGCCAACTATTGAAGGCCAAGAATTCATACAAATTAAACTAATTCACATAAAGAACTGACCTCAGGCAGCAAAGTCTAATTAATTAATGCATTGCTGGATTAGTGCTTACTGGTGATAATTATTCATTCCTATAGGAATTAACACTATCTCTGCATTAAATATCAGAGGAACCCCACACTTTGGGATCATAAAAAGATAAGTGTCATCTTTTTTAGGTTCTTTTTTGTTTGGGAATTTTCTGTTTATTTACTCTTCACTGATGCCCATCCTTCCTTCAGATTCTGCTATGAGGCCCTGCAAGTGACAGGCAGCACATCCTCCTTTCCTATTAGCAAGCAAATTTTGTGAAAAGTGACCAAATGACACAAATCCTCAATTTGTTTTCCAATGCCAAGCAGTTTTCCCGTTATTCAAACATACCCAGTCTATAAGGAACACAGTGGTTTGTTGTTTGGTGGTTTTTTGAACACTACATTAACATGTGACATTGACGTCACAGTCTGCTAACAGAGTGAGCAGGAAGACTGTTGCAATTACAAATAAATCAGTAGTAACAGTAACCAGTATTTCCATTATCCTAAGGTCAGAGAAAAGAGAGACCAAGCTTTTCAAAAAGATTAACATTAAACTTGAGCAATCAGAAACTCCAGACAGCTTTGCAAAGTGAAGCCTAAAAATCCTTTTTATCTTAATCTTTCCTTAAAATTCTAGCCAGAGGAAGAAATTCAGGGGTACACCTTTTCTGTGGAATAGTACTATCATTTGTCATCCAGGCTGCGGTGTAAAGTGACACAAGATATTGAAAATCCTTTTAAAACATACGGAATAAAATCCTAGACTCCTTGAAGTTTCTAACAAATTCTGCATGACAATTCACTGGACCAAATTGCATCAGTGGTCCTTTTTCCCAAACACTCTGATTACAAACCTTCAGTTTGCAAGGAAGCCTCCTAAAATATCAGTGTACAATTCTTGCAGTTATTTTTACACGTATTCTAAGAGTCATTTTCTACTGCACAGATTTTTATTATTATTATTTTTCTCCTTCAAATGAAATATTCAAGCTTGATGTTTTTCAATGCACAACATCTAATGTTAAAGGCTGACATACTTGGCAATTATAAAGTTTGATCAGGTGAAAATAAAATCAGTGGTAATACTGTAAAAATTATAATGATGATTATAGCAACAACTATGAACTGAGCAGATCTTTGATCAAAGTCCAGAAGCTAATGAGGTGTGCAGGCAAGACACAAGACAAATATGTGTAGAGAACAACTTGGGAGGGGGACAAGGAATTTTTACAAAAATTCTCAAAAGAATAAAGAAAAAAACCCCAAAAGATAGAAGATAAGTGGCTTGTCAAAAGGGGATAAAAAGAGAAAACGAGAGGTTAATTATTACTTCATAGGAGCAGGCTACTCATGCAAGATAAGCAGAGGTAAGATGGATGATAAGAGAGATTAAAGTCTGGACTGTTAGATGCACAGCTGAGCCTTCGAGACCATTAATTACGAGTGGCTGTGGGAAGCTGGCCAGAGATGAGAATGAAGCAGAGTGTGATGGGGCTGGCAGAGCTGTGCCCTGCTTGCTTTGTAAAGAATGATCTACAGGCAATGCTACCATCTGCCAGGCAAAGTCAGAGACCATCAAAGGAGAGTTTCATAGCATTTTTACATTGTTATTCTCCGAGAATCAGATGCTATAAAACTGGTTAGAGTGTGACACAATATTTCAATATTTCACTGGAAATACAAGAGAGGATTCTCTTAGGTGGGAATTGAGAAAATCTGGGTCACAGTGTATTCCTGCACTGTGACCACTGCACGGTCAGCAGGGTGAGAAATGTGAATTTGGGCAAACCCATAAGTATTCATAAAAATATCACTTCATACATGCTACAGCGTGATCTGAGTTAAACTCATTATTTGAGTTAAACTCCCTGAAGAATGAGGCCATTCTAGGCATGCTCAAGGAGCTGCAGGATCTAAGCAGGGTTTCCATGTGTTTTGCATCCTCTGGACCACAAGGTCTCTTTGGGATGGCTTTTCTCATTAAGAAATCAGCAGAACAGAGGAATTAGTGAGATTTAGAAGACAGGTGAGACAAGACTTAAACATTAACAACATGAGTGTGAGACTGGAACAGAATAAAATGCAGCAAATGGAAGTTAATACATTTTTTTAAAAAGGACTGATTTAGCAAAGAGGCAAAGGGCCAAAGCAGTTGGCAGTAGGCACAGGAAACAGGGACCAGCCTGTCAGGGAGACTAAGTCACCAGTCAGAAAGGGAGATGGGATGGGATACTTTCTAAATAATGAAAAAACTAAAAATGCAACTTGGCTGGCATGGACACTTCATGTGAGACATATGATAGGGTTTTTTAATTACTAAAAATGTACATAGTGATGAGTATGTTTATAATAAAAAATAATGATTACATGCTGATTAGTCTGGAATAAAATGAAGATTAAAGAAAAAAGCACTGAAATGTAAACAGTAACTAATGTTGCACACACACGCAGAGATATTCCTGTGAGATACACATATTGCTGAAATCAACAGGGTTGTTGTGGATAAAGACTTTGGGAGGAAAAAATACCACCATGCCAAGCAGAGAAACCCATATGACCATTTACAACAGACTTTCAGCCCAATTCAGCATTAGACAGCAATCAAAACAGCTTAAGATTGCACTCAAATCATTTCAGAAAATGCTATGATCTGCCAGCTGAAAATAACAGTACAAATTCTTTCCCTTTCCCATACTTTTCTTTAGCAGCGTGGCACTGGTGAAGCTGCCATTTGCTCCACGAGGATGCATTATTATCTACACAGAGCCTCCCACACAACCACGCTGCTATTTGCCACCTCAAAGGAAGCTAATGGCATTTTCAGAATGCAATTAGAACCTTTCAGGAGAAAGCTCGAGTTGTGTTTGGATAATATGAAGTTAACTCTCTGCTACATTTCACAGACAGGCACACCAAAGCTAATAAATTCTTCTCATGTCTTCAGATTATTAACACACCTACTGGCAATGTCAAGATGTTAGTTTAAAGAATTTCAAATATGAAACAGTTCAATGATCTGGTTTACGACAGCTGACTGACAAAGCTAATTAACTGCCTGGAGAAGATTCTTTATAAATGAAGCAACTTCTGTCTGAACGTATTTTCAAGAACAACAAAACATTTGTTTTGTCTTTGTCTCTTCTCTCATATTTTCTCCCTTCCAGCCTTCTCCAGCTCATGTAATCTCTGATAAAAGTCTCCTTGATGGTATTTATATATTGCCCTTCCTCTGACTTAGTGGTTTCTTATCCTCTGTGTCCTTTTTAGGATCTTTAGGATCTTCCTGCTGGACATTTCTACTCCTCTCCTCCAGACCTTGTCAGGCCCTCTCCAGAGAGCACTTTCACCTTTTGTGCCTTGCATCCCTACGCTCTCCTCAGCTGTCAGGTTGCTCTTTCAGGACCTCCGTCTGCTTTGGGTGTTTTTCTCACTGAGAGCCTTTCCACCATGCACCATTTCCAAACCTGTTTGCATCCAGCTTTAGTTGCACAGAAGGAAAACAGTACTTCAGGGTCTTTTCCCCCCCTTGACTCACTGAATATTGCAATTTGGGGCAAATTTTTATGCAGAGGGAGCTGACACTGGTGGCACTAGTTACTGATAGCCTTTATTGTCAGAAATCACTACCATACACCTCAGTCTTTCCCTGAAAGACATCATTCTGCCCATTAGATGAGCTCTCCTTAGTGAGAACAACCTATTTATTCTACCAGATATCATACAGGTTTAATGAAATGAACAGAGCTAATGAAATTATTGCATAATATCCATTACAAATTAAATGCACTGAGAGTACTGAGATTAGAAAATACCTGTAAAATTCGAAACAAAACATCTGCAACAAGAGGAAGAGGTTTTTTATGAAGATGGATATTAAAAGACTTTTATTCCCATCAGAACCCAACTCTGAATGTAAGGATTGCAGCACTACAGGCAGAGTAATAGCAGAACTGGAAATGCTTATTTTTAGGCTCTTGCTATATGATGCCTGTTACAGAGACCAACATCAGGAGATTAATTTTACCTGGCATGTTCCTTTTTTTACCATAAATTCATAAAAACCTGTAAATATTTTTTTATGAAGTAATATATTGCTCAGATCTTTTTAAACACCAAAAAAACCAGACTGAAAAAAACTAGTGCATCTCTAGGTAAACACCAAAACACTGAGGGATCAGATTTCCAGCTAGACTTGCAGAAGCATTTGCAAAACTTCTGGTTACAAGTTCGTTTTAGTCTGATCCTGCTCAACCCTCTCAGAATGAGGGCACCCACTGGAGAGAAATCTGTCCTTTGACTCTCTGTCTCATTCACCCCCTGCCCTTTCCCTTGCTGACAGCATATTCAGAAAATAATCAGGATTTCACACAGAATCAGCATTTTAGCAAATGTCTGGCATTATGCTCATGTTCCAGAGCATCTTCAAAGAGAGGTGGGTTAAAAAACTAGAGTATTACTGAGTGTCCTCTCATATCCTTCATCTTCAAGAGGAGTAATTTTGTTGATCTTGCCACATTCCCCCTCTTAGTTTTTTTTTGGAACACATATTCAGTGTCTTCAAAAGGCCTACATCTCCCACCTTTCAAAAGACAGGAGGGACAAATATTAGTTATTTATAGGAGGCTAAACAGGACATGGGAACCCACTTGTAATGCTGCTAAATCGAGAACTGTATCATTACCACTGTCCTTCTCCACTCTACCCTCTCCAAAACTCAGATGTGTTCACACTCAAAGCCCTGCTTAGACTCAACACTTAAATTCATGGAATGTATCACTTTAGAATCAAATATTTTGCACAGTTTCTATTGAAAATTAGACTGAAATTACCTTTTCCGTTTCTGCTGTCAGATAAGACAGATGTGACGACAATTCTAAACACACCAGCTAGGCATTAGATTTTGGGGAAATAAGAGCACGTCAACATGTGATTAAGGATGCATATATTATTAAAGGAAAATTGGTAAATAATTTTTATTAATGAGTTTATCAGACTCGAGCCTGAGAGTCCATCCAAAGATGAGCCATTCTTCCCCATCCCTCTTTAAAACTCACTGATTGTGCTTTGCTTTTATAGGGCTGTGCCAGCTAATTAGGGAATTTCAGTAATCTATTTTTAATATGTACCATCTTCCGTTCTGTTTAGTGCAGCCTTAAGATAGACTTTTATCTTTACTGCTGTGCACAGATCATCTGAAAATATAAGTTCTCTGCTACATGACAACTTCTAATGAGCCTTAATGAAGCTTGGGAACAGCTGTTAAAAACTCCAGTTGAATAGGTTTGCCCAAGCAGCAGCAGCTTATAGTGCTTCTCCTCTTACAGCACTGTTGAGTCATCTGCTACCGTACACATAATGAGAAAAATCAAAAATGAAACACCAAAGCTGGTTAATCCTTTTTTCCTAGCCGTTTTATTTTAATCAGGGTTTTAATAAGTACATTATGAACCATCATCTCTTAAGCCTTTCACCTTTTTAATTATATTACTGCTCTGAACATCGACAAAAGCAAATGTTATTATGCAAATTTTGCTCCAAATTCATGTCCTCACCGAGAGCGTAAGAAAGAGAGTTCAAACACCATTTTTAATTATACTATAGCTAAATGAGCTGCAAATTATTAAAAATTACAATAAGCTCTCACGATTTTACGTGTCACCTAAGCTAGAAAACAAAAGATTATATATTTTGGGTAGGATAAAGGATTGAAAGAACTCTGACAGTCAAACATGATTGAAATGAACAAATTCCCTTACTTCACACCATTTCTTTTACCTGTTTGATCTTTCAATGCTTAGACAGTAAACTGTCCAGCATAAAGGACTCTCAAAGCTTTTGTATTACTTTTCTCCTTACAAGGATGCATAGGTCTCCTGAAGCCTCTTCAATTTAATTTTTTTAAAATTAATTGCCAATCATTCAATCAGAGCATATGGGAGCAGTTCATGTATCAACTCCGAAGCACTGCTGCATGAAATATGAGGGGTTGATTTTTTTCCCCCCAGTATCCTTGTTATCTGGTTTTGTTTCAGTAACACCCATGGGCTTAGTTCCCACTCTACAAGGCACGAAACAGCTGCAACAAAAAGCACAGATCAAAAGCACAGAGTTTAAATCTAGAGCCAATGGATGGCTAAGAACTCAGAGGACAGGACATAGGAGAAAGAGGAAATAAATAGATGATTGCACTGAACCTGATAAGCAGAATCCACAAAACACCTGATAAACTTCTTCTCTTCTCCTTCCCTCAATCGATATTTTCAAATAGAAATTTCAAAAACCCAGGACTTGTTCATGTTGCCAACATTTTGAATGATTCATATCAACCCAATAAACCCAAAAGCTAGATACTTTGTCATTTAAAATAAAATAATTGATAATTAATTAGTGATAATGGGAATGAGCACCAAAAATATATCACAGTAGCTGTACAAACACTTAATCCTCATTTTATATAATGACAGTACTTACCTTTAAATTAAATATATTTATATAATACTGATAACAGTCACAGAGTAACTAGGGTGTTTTACACCATGGTCTTAATCACCTTAAGACTTGACAAGGAATCATATTGCTATTGCTTCCCAAACATGTCCCTCTATATGTTTTCCCACACAGATCATAGTAAAATTCCAGGGACTGCAACAAAGCCATCTCCTGAAACTAAAGAAATATTGATAAAACACAATCTGAACACTACTGGGATGCTCAGGATTTTTAAATTAAAGAGTTGGGCTTTAAAACTCCAACACAGTTAGCAAATATTCCCTAAGGGAAGAATAAAAAAAAAAAAAATTAAAAGTCTTGGCAACTGACCCTCACTCTACATCGTTCATTAACTGTGATACAGCAGTTCCATGCCCCCAAACCCTAGCCATGCTCTCTATGCAAATAACACAGGTTTAGCTCGAAATAATGAGCCAACTTAAACCTAAATGCACTTCCAGGGAATCAATTAGAGCTAAGCCATTGCTAAATGTGACCCACTGTACACCACTGGCTTAAAATGGGCTATTTTATATGCCTAAGCTGCTGATTTCATGCTGACATTTTGCCAAGCAGCCAACTTGGCAAAAATTGAAATGGTCTTTAATCAAAGTTTCAGTTACACTCTATTCTTCATCAAGGCTGTTCGTGACAAACAACAAGCAGAGAGACACCAGCATCACAAATTCAAGGTACAGCTACTCAGAGCCATTGCCAAATAACCAAACTAATCTGAATTTTAAAACACGGCCTCATAAGGAGCCTTTTCCTTGAGAGAAGGGACGCTGCCATATGCAGACATCAGACACAAAATGACACAGCTTTTCTCAAACAGGCCTTTCCTTCCAACCATAAATGTCAAACGTTTGCATTTAACAAAATGCATTTTCATAGCTAAGTCTCATAAATTTGTGTTGTGATAGAGAGCATTCAGTCAAAAACTCCCAAATAAGTTCTCCTGACTGTGAAGTCTTAATGTACAATTAAAAGGAAGAGTATGTGCGAAAGGACATCAACGGGGATCAAAA
>VYZT01039710.1:0-16569 GCA_013400735.1 Pomatostomus ruficeps
GTCTGAGGTTCCAATAAGTTCATATTTTTGAAGTTCTGAGTAATATTGTTGTAGCTGTTGCTAATAATTTCTGCTTTTCTAGTACTCGTATTCTTCATCTACTCTGGAACAAGAAGTATAAATTGCAGCTAATATAAACCACAGCAAATAAATTCTCACTGTGTCCTGCAAAGTCAGTTAGGTTCTATACGTAGGGTATATGTCGCTCTTTCATATTTTCTTAGTAAAATTATTTCAGTCACATAAATTTGCTACTGAATATCTTAATTTTTTTTGGAAAAAGGCCTAATATCTCCACTTAACTCTCTATATCCATGAATTCTTTTTTTTTTAATAATAGAATAGCATTATGAATGTGCCATTATGAAGCACAAAAAAGCTTTTATAATTACATAAAAATTGTTAGGAAGATCCTTTATAATTTTTAGTTGTTTTAAATAATAAAATGAGCTTGTGGACTTGCTGTAAAGACATTTTGATATGAAAAATAATTTAGTGACAAAAATGTAATTTTTATCAAAATCAAGTTTTATCAGAAGTTGCAAGAGACAATTTCTTGAGTATACCAGAAATATTTTGTTTTTCAAAAGTTGCAAGCATATTGTTTAACTGAATATTTGTTTATCTTTTTCTACTTCTTTCAAATCTATTGTTCTCTGTGGACAACAAGGAGAAAATGGCAGAATGTAAGATCCAGCAAATACTTTGACAGGCATTTTGAGATCCCCATATTACAGATTACACCTCTGTATACTAAATGTTTTTTTAATTCTGTGGCATAAAATTGTCTGATGGTTGCATATTTTCAATAAGTCAAAACCAGATAGTAACTTATTTGCTCTGTACTAGGTCTTGGGAAAGTCCAGAAAGAAGAGGAATATCTAGCCGCTAACAAATGGTGTTTAAAGGAAAATAGATTCCTACTGACATCATTAAGTCTGCAGAATTGTTTTTATAAGGGTACATACCTATGTCCTACCATTTTTTCCCAAGAAATATCTATGTGCAGAAAAGCATGAAGCGTTAGAGCCTGTCTTGAGAAAATTACCAGCTTTTTAAACATGCCATTGCATTTTCAGCACAGTTGCATACTCTAAATTAGCAGATCTAAAGGTGCATATGATAATTTACTGCAGCTACTGGTTATCAGCTTCTAAGGGAAAGTTTATTATAAAATTGGTAAGAAAATTTGCATACATTGTGGAAAAGCAGAAAAATTGTGATCTGAAAAGTGTATTTATCTAGTTAATTAAAGTTTGATTTAACTTTTAATGGAAAATTATTTCACAGTCACAGGACTTGGTAAAGAGATATTTTGAATAATTAATTTAAAAAGTTATTAGATTGGTCAAAACCCCTGACTTTATCAGCCAAAATCTGCCTTTCTACAGCTATTGTTTTATTTGTATTTCTATAAAAATTCCACTTTCAAACAAATTCAAGCATATGAATATATATAAATAATGCAGGTGTTCATGAAAATATATTTTAAAATGGAATAAATATAAAGTGAATATAGCTATTCATGGAAGCAGAGTAACAGGAATTGAAGGAATGTTATTCTGGGTCTAGAATTAAATTTCATTGATGGTCCAGGCCAAATTTCTGTGTGTGCATTCCTCATTTTCCCCTTCCATGATAATGCTTTTATTTCCTTATTGTGAAATTAAGTCAGACTCACTCTGATATTAACTGATACTGTGTAATCTGTGAACCTGGTGTTCTATAAAAGTAGTGAAGGAACTTTTAAAGGAAGCCACAAGTATTTAAAGATTTTTTTATTGTAAGGATGTATGTTTGCTTCATTTTTTAAACACTGCAGTTATTCTTTCCTTCTATGATGAATACAAATAATGAATGTAAAACACTTCTCAGCCTGTACCTGGACACTGGACACCCAGCAGTTAAATTTCATGGTTGATGAAGAAAATGGTTGTTGAGACACAGAACAAAAGTGGGATGGGTGCAGTCTTTAATGTTCTTGTAATAAGGCAGTCACAGATCTAATCTTGTTGCTGATTACATTTTGAAGGGGTTAGTCCAAGAACACTAGAAACAGGAACTGGCTGGAAACTTCCTGAGACATTTCCTTAATCAGAATAGCTGTGAGTTCCGAAAACTAAGAGCCTTCCATTTGGATGCCTTCACAGGTGAAAGGGAGAATTCATGTTGACAAGAAACATTAATTACAGGGCAGCCAATTGGCCCAGGCACACTCTTGGGATGTTCACTCCCTACTTTGCCTCTGTTTGCAACATGTTTCATTGGAGAGCAGTAACCACATCTCTGTGGGCTACTCTAATGACCCTCAAAAACATCCACTGGTGTTTTTCATAAATGATAGTAACCCAGAAAAAACACACCTGTTCAAACAGGTGGTTTAAAATGGAAGTGGGGACATGAGATAATTCCAGATTTTAAATGAATATCCCAGCCACTGGGCCACTGATTTTATCTGGGAGTATTTCTCTCTTGCATGTCTCTGGGATTGCACACAGAAAACTAATAAAAAATTAAAAATACAAAATCAAATACTAGGTTCCTCGCCAGTCCTAATAGGAACTTGCATTTCCACGGTTTTGAAACCCTTAAATGCAAGGGAAACTAACAAGAACAGCAGGAAACACTCATCTCCTTGAAATGAGTTCATTTTACAGCAACACAGATTTCCAGCTGTAATGGCCCTGATAATAATTAATTTCCCTCTACAGCACTGTTTTCATTCCCTTGCTGGGAAGAGCACTACAAAGCCTGGCTCTGTTGTAGCATCTGGGAACAAAAACAAGACCTTCCCACTTCTCACCGCCTCTTTCTCAAAACTAAACTCAGGTGGAAATTTCACTCCTTGTGTATTGCTTTGATTAATGAGATGATATCAGGTCCAGAGCTAAATACACGGTAGTGTTCATAAAGCGTTTGACTTACTGGAACTCTTTTTCTCCTGATGATTAATAGGAGTGCAGTGGACTGCCATTCCCAGTTGTTTTGTCACATCTTTGCTACAGAAATGGAGCCTGTGTTGGAACTGAGACTCACTTTAATTATTGAATTAATATAATTTCATGGTTGATATGCTTCTTTCTCACCTCTGGGCTTTATATTTACTGGCTGCTGTGACCTTTCTCCCTATTGGTGCAAGGAGAAATTAATGTATTGCTTGTTGCTCATGCATTACCATCCATAACAATCCCAAATTAAATTTTACCCAAATAAACAGAGTCCTGCATCAAAACTTCTCCCTACAGTTCCTTATACATTTAAAAATAAGCAAGACATCTTTCTTTTCACAGTTACAGACATACATTTCTATTGCGGAATAATCACATCAAAACTATGTGCTATCTATTTGAGGTTTATCTTAATTTCTTGAAAACTGATGGTCCAGATTACTGAGGCATAAGAAATGCCCTGTCTTGTGCCTGAGCATCCCTGTACTATAACCTGTTCAACCAAAATAGCAGCCACAGTTTAGATTGCAGAGCATTAAAGTATTCAGAATGTTTAGATATCCAGAGTATTTAAGCCTTCATCTAACACATTTTCTTTATCATTAGGCCTGCATTCAGATATGTCTGTTCAGCATTAAAAAAAGAACATTGTCACCTGTGGTGGCAGAGTTCCCCACCAGCTGCAGTAAAAGAAATTTGAGCAGAGAGGTGATTGTTCTTGTTTTTTGAAATGATGCCCACTCTTTTCAAAGGCCTCACAGTGGGACAGGCTGAGACTTAGCAGAGAGAAACTTATGCTGGATATGTGACAGCTTATCACTTCCTTGCACCCTGTCATCTTTAAGCCATCTGAAATAATCTCCTATCACTGTGATAAGCTTGGCTAAGAAGGCAATACATTGCAGAAAAGATAAAGTCATACTTACGGAAAACTGAAAATATGTGATTATAAAATCATGCAGATTAGTCATAAAAATAAAGCATTGAATCAGAACCTTCCTCACTAGTATTTCTTCCTTTGTTCTCATCTTGTTCCCTATTGCACTGTAATTGTTATTTCATTCTCATTTTTACCTCTTCAAATTTGAGAGAGATGACTACTGCTTTCAGCAGCTGACCTGGAAGAACATGCAAATAACATAGCAACTAACTTAGGGGAAAATGAAGAGTTATTCAAGAACATAATGGTGGGGGGGGAATTGGGATACGCTGGTTATTTTAATATGTAAGCATTTTTTTAGAAAGGCCATCATCAACAAGCTCTTTAGTTATTTTTCACATGTAGGCTATTTAGGGTAGTAGGCATAGTGAAGGGATGAGGTTTTTTTCCCATCCAAAACTGTTCAGCATGGTATGACCCCATTCTGTTGGTAATTTCAGTGAAACTACAAGTACCTTTTTAGCATGAAAACTGTTAAGTATGTGAATAACTTCATGTTCATCTGACACCTGAAGGAAACAAAAGGAAAGAAAGGTTTATTATGGTAGTTTCTTGCTTAAAAAATTAATTCCCTCACAATCTTTTACTCCCCAGAATTCCAAATTCAGACAGATTAGGTTGTGACTATGAAAGCTTTATGCTCATTTACTTACTACTAGAATTATTTTGCAGATGGAAATGTTCAGGCTAGATGGCCTTCTCTACAGCATTTACTCAGGGGAATATTTAATTTTTCACAGGAGTTATCCTTTGGAGTTATATGCCATTGAACTTCCTCCAGGAAGAGGGATTTCACATTTGAGTAACAGTTGCCAAGTTTGATTCTGTGTTTGTCTTGAATATGTTGAGCTTAATGCGAGGGAGACACACCACACTGTGTCAGTACAGCTGAACCTCAGGTAGCGTTGGTGACACAGGAAATCCACATTTTGTATATTCTTTCTTTCAGAATACATATTGAAAGTATATTTTTATAAATGGATCTTATACAATAGGATATGTTTTCAGAGCCAACAAAGACCTTGGGAAAGTTAATGTTTTGCTATTATTAACTAATCAAGAAACTGTACTCCCTGCTCATTTTTCTATGCAGTGAACCATAATTATTTTGTTGTTGGGTAATGTTTAATTTTTACGGTACATTACCTGATCATGAATTAAAAAGAATTTCAAT
Source organism: Pomatostomus ruficeps (assembly GCA_013400735.1). NCBI lineage: Eukaryota > Metazoa > Chordata > Aves > Passeriformes > Timaliidae > Pomatostomus > Pomatostomus ruficeps. Next base: position 5,063 of record VYZT01039710.1, read on the forward strand.
GGAATCTACAGGCTTAGTATTTTAAGATCTTTTAACTGAAAGAATTTATTAAACTTTCCAGGTAGTGTGGGGTTTTTATATATATATCAACAAACCAATCATGTTTCAAACACTTAAATTAATGACAAGGATATTCTCCAAGTTATATGAAGCTACGATATTATACATTTGCTTGTATATCCCTGTGATAACTGCTGCATTTCCAACACATGGATTTTTATGGAAAATATCAAAAGAAGCCCTGTGCATATATGAAATTAATCCAAGAAAATTCAGATCCAACTGGAAAAGGATTGCAGGAAGGATGATGAAAAAGAAAACTGTTAGGGGACAAAACTATCACATCCATTACCTCTATTTCAACTAAGAAAGCAAGAGTTTCTCTCCCGTCCCAGTTTAAAATTTTTAGTTGAAAAATTTTATACTATGTGAAATAGACCAAGGATTTTTTCTACAGCCTTCTGTTGCATTTTGTCTTGTGTTAGGCAAGCCTGATAAAACATCCTATCAAATAATCTCTTTAAAGTCCTGTGTATTTAATAGGAAGTTGCGAAGTCTACCTACATAGTGGCTGTGTTGGGAAGAGCCAGCAGGCTAAAGGACAAGCTAATTAACCTTCATTTAGCATGTTTGCAATTTTCCATCCAGTTCTGGGACAGAACAAATATCAACAATCTGGATAGAGGCTGGTGAAGGGACTTTTACAGACAGTTCGGGTGCCAAAACACATAACATACAAGAGAGAAGGAAGGAACGAACAAGACTTGCTTACCCTGGAATACAGAAGCAAAAGGAAAAATTAAATGGAGTCTTCCACTCAGTAAAAGAGGACTACAGGGAAGAAGCCAAGCTCTTTTCAGAGGCCCACATAGAAAAGATAAGAGGCAAGAGTAACAAACTGCAGCTAGTGAATCTCTAATTATGCATAACTTCTGTCCAAAGACCAGCCTCTGAAGATGAATCTCCAAAGAAAGAAATGCATCTCAACTATGTCTTTGCAACTATTTTTTGTCCAACAGGAAAAGGACAATTTGCCTCTCATTCCTCTATAGCAAAGCTGGGCCAGATGACTTCTATTGCCTGCTCATTTAAGTGGAGTCAATCTTTTCCCTGTTAATATAAACAAAATCTTAAATTTGTTGTCTTAAAATGACTGGAAACTCTTTACTAGATATTACTCACCTGCAAACAACTCCTCTCAAACACAGAGTTTGCATTATTTTCAGCTTTTCATGGTAATTCCAGATGATGTCATAAAACTTCAGAGGTTAGGCACGGGACAGAGCGTTTTGACCAAGCACATCTACTCTCACCCCCACCATATACAGTCGCACATGCACATCCTTTGTGAGATTCTGGTGTCACATTTTCAGATCTCAGAACTGTATGACAGGGAATTAGAGGGTAGGGCGAGGGAAAGCTGATATGAATGACTTTGTCAATGTTTGGACTCCTATAAACATAACCTTGCTTTTTCACAAAAACTTGTATAGGTAGCTTGCCTTATTTCTGCAAAAACACCTAAATGAGTAACTTGTTAGTATGGCATAATTTCGTAAGCTATTTAGATGTTAATGTGGAGTTCCAGCTATATAAAATTAAACCCTTTAAACTAGAAGAATAATAATTATAATCCTCAATAGGTTGGCAGACTGTCAGAGCTATATCACTATATAAGATATATTCTTATTTTCATCAACATTTTATCATTCATTAAAAATAACAATGAACAACCTGTATTTTTTTGATTTTATCATTCCTTGTGTGTGTGTGTTTCTCAGCCAGAATCTCAGGTTACTGCACAGTGAGTAGGTAAGCTTATTTTTTCTCTCTGAATTGTTTTCAAGATTTCTCTACTTGATTCTAGAAGACTGTATTTGTATCACTGTTGTGCAAACCAAAAACTGGAAAGAAAATACATGAAAGAGGATGCAGGAACTGATTCAGTTTGGTCATTTATGAAGTGCCAACATATCTGAATCCAAATGAATGAGCCTATAATTCAGTTCTCTTGCTCTCGAGTCACACTAGATAAGTATCTATGGACCTTAAATCTTCCAGACACATGCAATCTTGTATTCAGGCATACAGACAAAACTTTAGTTCAAATATCCTGTTGACTTAGCTTAGTCAAGATCCGGAAACTGTTTCTCTCCCTAAATCCCCTGATTCATTTGTCATGCTCTGAGCATGACCACAGGAGCAGGTTATTCACAGGATAAATTTCATGCCCATTTTAACTTTTCCACAGCAGCACAGAGCACTGACCCAACTGGTAGGTGACCCAGCTTCAGCTCTTTTTCAGTGTCAAATTTTGACCCAGCATTCCCTCTCTCATCAAGATCCTGCTAACTCCTGGAAAAAAAACCCCAAACAATTCTCCATGTTTGAATTGATGCTGTGTTTGTCTACAAAAAGTGTATAAGTCTAATTCCAGGCTATTTCAAAGGATCCTTCAATAGAAAATTGAGAAGTTATTCGCACATTCTCCTCTGTGGGCTGTTTTTCAATTTCATCCTTTTGTACTGTTATTTCAGATGCTCATGTGAAACAGTCACTTTGAATCTTCTTCAGAAGTCATAAGGAATCTGCACACCTAGCACAAATGTCAAGCTTCCCACCTATTGATCTTGGAACCTTAGAATATATTCCATTCCATGCTTTTTAAAGAGCCCAGCTCTGTCGCTGGTTGTAGCTTCTATCCTTGAGCCAGGGGGCCAGGTGACAGATGGTAATGCAGGCTTAGGTTTCCCTGAACTCCTTTTCCCTTTGTCTTTGCCACATTTGCAATTGCATTTCAATGTCCTTCATGTACATGTTCCCTGTATTTTGGGGTGTAACTTCAGGCTGATGGCAGTAGCAAAAGATGAGCATCTTTTCCAAGGTTTTCATATTTTCTCTTATTATAGATATCAATTAGATTTCTTTGAAAAGAGAATACCTGCACAAAAAGCAATTTTCTCTCCTTGTAATATTCTACATTGCACTAGATATTGCTGAAGTTATTGGTGTCTGAATAGCATTGTTCTCCCTCATTACTCCACATCTCAGCTTGATGGTGTGATGAATTCACAATCCTGTATATATGACTTCACATTCCTAACCACAGAAACAATCAGTAGTAGCACAAACACAGTGCTGTGGCTTTACTTAAGATCTAACTGGGAAAGCAGACAAGGACTGAAGAGAAAAGTTGCTATTACAGCAGAAATTATTTGAAAAAGAGAAATGAATATGTGAAATGATAATAAAGAGACTTTCTAAACCCTGGGAGATTATATATCTTTCTTTTTCTTTCACCCACAATCACATATTTTAATTATTTTGGATAGCACTGAGACAAAGCTTATTTTAACAGCAGTTCAAGGCTGTGATGTCTTTCCATTTAATTAGGAAGAAGAACAAAGAAAAAGGTGTGTTGTGAGGTGGAGGGAAGGCAAATCCTTGCATGAGGCTCTGTCACCTGGCCAAATCCTCAGCTCTATGTGCAGTCTGTTAGCTTGAGAGAATATAATGCTACCACTACATCTGGTTCATCTCCCCTGCAAAGATTGATAAATCAAGCTACAAAGATGAGGGAGAAATGGGAGATCTGCTGGCTAACTAGAGGCATAATTTTGTGTTTTGCAGCTATTGGCAGAAAGCACATGGAATGTCCACCAGAAAGACTGGATGAAGTTGTCTCGTGTTTCTCACTGCTGACTGTAAAAGAGAGGCTGGTTTCCCTGGACCTGTAACTATAACTTTCCATCTGGAAAAAAGCCCTCTGATGGGAGCACGCATATTTACGCTGCTCTGAATGGACCTTGAACTAAGACTTGCTGACTGTAGGAGTCACTACATGCTGTGCTCATGAATTCGTCAACACTCGCATTCCATCTTGTTTGATCTCTATTCAAATTTCCTTATACACAGTCTGAAGAAGTTACCCTCAAATTTGGTCCAAAGTTAGCAGCTGCAGTGGCTGGCTCCCAGTGCTACAATCCAGTGGACTGCAGTTGTCTGTACATGCAGCCAGACTGCAGTAACCCATAAAGGCAATAGCCACGGCAGGAAATGTTTTCTCTCCTTCTTCCTGCCAACAGAGTTGGATGTGGCAACAAGCTGAGATGGGAATGTTTTTTACAGCTCCTTCTCCTATCTGCTTTCCTCACCCCTCCAGCTGTATCCTGTGGAAAAGATGCCCCTTCTTTCCCAAGAGCATCCATAGGCATTGAGACAAGCAGTCACTGAGAAATATGACAATAGGATGATGTTGCTAAGCCATAAAGAGGCAGAACATGTCTCCCCCCTTCACATGTTCTCAGGGCCAAGAGTTCACTTTGTCTTTGAGGTGATCTTGTGAAGGAGAAGGTAATTGCTGAGGAAGAAGCAACTTGGGACAAATGGAAGAATCTTAGGACAATCATTTTCATAAAAGGTGCCACGTTAGTTTAGACATTTTTAGAAAGTATTTCTAATGTATGAAGTATTTTTGTTTCATATTCCTTCAATCATGCTCAAAATTATGAACTTCAGAGGCTTCTGTTATTTAGACGCCTGTGGGAAGAGATGGTATTAGACCAAGGTTTGTTTTAAAGATAATGATGACTTTTAGATCTTTGTGCAGACATGGTGTTGTGGGGAACACTTAAACAGAAAGCTAGAGTTATGCATAAACCTCTGTGAGCATCGAGAGGTGTCAGAATATTTCAAAACAAAATAGAACGGGATTCACACAGCACTGAACAGTCCTTATTTGAATTAGTATTAGGAGCCTACCCAACCCCTCATGACTGTTGATTCCACCTTGATGACATCCTTGATTACTGTCATGCTGCAAAGGCTGTCTGTATCCCACACACTTTTGATTGTAGTGATATTATGAGCATCATATGAATTTGCACTAAGCAGGGAGTAAGAGATTATTGCTGCCAGAAACTGGTCTCAGGCACTCAAGGAAAACAAACCATTATTTTCCCCTTGAAGCAGTACTTTTGCCCTCATATGCTGTGTATACTGTTTTTATTCATTGTGTAAATACAAGTGTAAGAAATGCTACATAAAGTTTATTATACTTGCTAAACCTTAAACCATGCTAAAACATCCTTGAAACTCTGCATCAGGGACTGAGAGATACTTCTCCAACAACTCTCATTATTCATGGATCATTGATATGATAGACCCTAATAGCTTCCTCAAAGCCATTACAATGTGCTATATAAATGCAAGCCCTTAATCCATGGATCATTGGCATGATAAAATGCAACACTCATTCAAAACCCTTGCAGTCTGTCAACTGAATGCATACTATAAGAGATCTTTAATTTGTGGATTATTGCCACAATTGATCATTACACTTCCTTTGGGGCTGCTATGGTCTATCCCATTAATGTATTAAGATGAGCATTAATCGGTAGATTATTGATAAAAGTAGTTTCATCTGTTTTGTGAAAAGTGCTCACAGGGTTGAGGGATCATTCTTTTATAGGCTCTCCTAGAGTCTTTATTCTTTAGTTGAATGACTTACATTTTCATTTCTTTCTTTTTGCTGTTTGCTTATGCAAACAAACAAATTCATGTGTTCAAAACGCATTTTGTGTACATCTGAGAAAAATGGGACTTCAACCTTCACTTCTATTATTTGTGAGATCTGGCACAAAATGACACAGACAAAAATATGTGCTCTGGCTTGAAAGCGTGGGCCTGAGACTCCTGTATTCTATAAACACCAATAGTACTATATTTTGAGTGGCAGAGATGGTAAAAACATTCCTGAAAAAACGTATTGCACTTCTATGCATACCAGTACTGAATGCTTTTAAACAGACTGTCTCATACAATTCCTCTATTAAAATTCCTAAAGTTATCAACCTAGATAGACCCTATGGATTTGTAGTCTCAAGATTAACCTTTTCATGTTTAACTATTAGAAAAGTTCTTATTGTTGTCCAGTGCCATTCACTTATTTCTGGCCCACAAGCAATAACATGGCTAAATCTCACCTCATAAAACCCCACAGTTTACATTCTTTCCTATTCCTGGTAGTATTGCAATGATAGGTAGTTGAGGTGGGAAACCGATGGACTAAAGAATGGCTCCGAGTACCACACCTCCCAGGCTGCTACGTAGTAAAAGGATTGAATCCAAGGCTCTTATGTTGCTTGAATTCCCAGCTGGGACACAGCTGCAGTGACCTGGCTGCTTACCTTCCCTGAAAACTTGCCTTTCAGTTTCAGCAAAAAAGCATTTTTCAACAGAAGAAAAAGGCTACTTAGTTGGAAAATTTCTACCTACCTGTTTTCCCTCTAGCTCAGTTCCCTTTGACCATGGTTTGGATAGACCCCTGGATGGGTCCAAGTCATGTCAGTAAGGCATATGTCTAGTACTGCTGCAGTGACTGCAGAATCTCAGGTGTCATTATAAGATTTTCTTTTTTACCCTTAGTGGTTGCTAAGAAAAACTTGGAATGTGAACTGAATGGAGCAGCTTTACTTACAGCTGCTTGGAGACACAAAAGAGGAGCAGCAGATGGTGAAGCAGCAGCAGTTGCTAGAGCGAAAAGCCAGCAAGAAAGCCACTTGCTCCTACATCTGCAGAAACAGGCATGATTCTCATTTTCTGGGGACTGGTGGGAGTGTGAAAGGCTGGTTCAGAGGAAAAATCTGTTTGAGGAATAGACATGGAAAGTGAGCAGAGATGATTGTGGCAATAACAGCAGTAAATAGGATCAGGAAAAACGTTTACTCACCCTTCTTTGCCTCATCACCTGTCTCAGAGACTCAGATATTTTCTGCCATCAGCCAGGGTATGCTGTTTCCTATCTGAAAAGTTCTTATCTAGTCTAAAACTGCTGATCTTGTTTTTTTTAAGAGATAACTTACATTGTAGCTAAGATTTCTGATTCTCTAAAGCCTGCATCCCTTCACAATGAAGGATTGCCACATAAACTCTGTAGCAGCATAGTTTAAGATATGTGAATTCCTTTAGCCCTTTTTTTAGCCTTCTATGAACAAAAAGATAGCAAAATCAATTTAAACCAGATAGATACAATAAATAAAAGAGGGGTAGGGTGGGAAGGGAGAAGCACCTCAGCTGAGAGCGTATGTGGTTTTTCAGCTAAGAGCATGTATTTTTAGAAATCGTTACAGCTTCTCAGTGGGTCAGCAGTAGGTAGTTTAGGCTCCAGACCTGATTTATGTTAAAGTGATCACAATCTGATGGAGATAACCTCAGCAAGTTATTTTATTTACCTTCCCTCTGTGCTATTAGAAGAGCAAATCTTAAAATTCCATTGATTTGAGGGAATGTAAACAAATTATTTTAACTAATGTGCTGCTATTTGCCGTGTGGCACTGCTAAGTGTAACTCCATAAAATTACTTTCCAGGATGCAGTTCTTAATTAGAATTACTCTGAAGGCAGCTCTATGGTGAGAGGTTCCCACCACAGACTTTTGCCTCCCTGCAGGTTGCTGCCCTCTCAGATGTACTTGTTCAAGTGTTTGTGTGTCTGTGCTCCAAAGCAGAGCAGTGAAATGATCTTTGGTGTACACAGCAGCTGTTTCTCAAACCCTGCTGTTTTCACCGGTCACATTTATAAAACAGACCATGTGGGGCTGGATAGGAAGGTACTGCGCAGTGGAAGGTGAACCTGCCTGTGCAAGGATGGGACAAAGACCTCTGAAATGGTTTTCACAGAATCATAGAATTTTAGAATATTTTTGTGGGAAGGGACCTTAAAGATCCCTTACTTCTAGACCTCCCACTGGCCTCAACCAACCTGGCCTTGAACATTTCCACAAATGGGATTTTCACAATTTCTCTGGGAAACTTTTCCCAGTCTCTCACCACAATCATAGTGAAGAATTTCTTCATAGTGAAGAATTTCTTCCCTGTGGCTAACCCAAATCCACCCTCTTTCAGCTTGAAGCTATTTCTCCTTGTCTTATTGCTACAATTTGCTGAGGGTGCACTCAAGCTCACAGTCCATGATGCTGACAAAGATGTTAAAACAGTGCCAGTCCCAATACTGACCCCTGATGAATGCCACTCATCACTGTTCTCCACTGGTTTTGCAGAGACACAGGTCGTAATTTTGGATATTATATGGGGATTATATTCATATTAGAGGTACTAGAATGAAACATTTAAGCTGTATTGTTCTGTATATACTTGCAGACATATTTTATGCTGTGTGTATGCCTGAACAACTGGGTTGATTAAAAATACTAATTTTTTTTTCAGAAATAAAAACAAATATAGAAATAATGTAAAAAGACTGCATTTGCTTTCCTTTTTTCAGTGACCTTTAGGAGCATTCTGTGGATGAAAAATTTAATAAAAATAAATATTTAAAAACAGCCTGGAATTTCCCTTTAAATTACAGCAGTGCTACTGGCTGTTGCAATGTTAACTACTCTCATGAAGTTGCTTAATGATATCTTGTTAGTGATGGAAGATAATGAGATGATAAGGGCAAAATTCATTGACCTTTCAAAGCTTTTGATTCACTAAATGACACTGTTAGATAAGCTAATTAAATTTTGCTTTTTCTACTGGAATGATGTCTTGGTTCTGATCTTATTTGATTAAGAGGAAAAATCAGTGGCTGTTTCAAGCTATCATTCTGATTTATAACTATTACTATTGAAATGTGCCCTAGGGCTCAAGAACTGACTTCTTTTTATTTAGTTCTAAATTATCTCTAAGATATTTGTGATAGTACCTAAATTCACTTACATGGTATTTAACAATACTATTTTGTAGAACAGTTCTGTCATATTTCTGCCTTGATATGCTTGCTTCCAAAATCACTGTAATAAAAGCATTTAGAAAGACAAACTTGAGATAATGATAAAAGACTAACTTCATCTTAGTTTCCCAGGAGACTTCTCAAGGGGAAAGATATATTCAGCTAACAGTAAGACTGTAATAAATTATCAGAGAATAACATGATTAGTCAGAATACTTTACTCATGGCATGCCTATACAAATGCTCCAAGAGAAAAGCATTCAGGCCTGCAGTTCTGCAGAACTCTTAATCATACATTTACTTCTTGGCATTTGAGCAATTTAAATTTTGTGTTCTTTAACCTATCAGGGGGAATCCAGTTGGGTTTGATGAGAATTCTCATGCTCTAACTCAGGATATATTTTTGAATTAGACACATAGTTCCCAAGAAGAAAATTAAATGATGGATATTACTAAGAAAATGGGGAAAAGCATGAAGTCTGCTACCAGGTGCATGTGCAATGTAAAACCTTCTTGATTTGGTGACTGTTTGCTACCTTATGAAAAATATTAGTTAGCTGACTTACATGTCACTATTCTTAGGCAGGCTATTTCATAAAGTACAATAGCTCAGACTGTATAAAATATTCTGAAAAACTAAGTATACTACACCCATTCATCTAGCTTCATCTTTCAGACATTTAATATCACTAAAAACAGATATCAGGTGGCATGGTCTATTTTTCTTAAAATTTTATTGACAGCTATTATTAATATATCCTGTCTTAATTTGTGTCAGTTAGGTTTAAATAGATTTTCTTTCCCCACTACTTGAACTGGGATGCTGTCCAATGACTGAGCCCTAGTTGGTCAGGCAATTCCAAAGAGATTGGTGTTACATTAGGATTCTTCTACTCCCTTTGAATTTCCTGAGCTTATTATTAAAAATGACGCCCCATAAACCAGCAGGTTTCTGGAAGACCTCATGAAACCCAGTTTAGGTGAGAAGTTCCAGATCTTCAAGACTTTCTGCTGCAAAATTAGGGCTTAGAGCCTGGAAATTTTGCAAAACCTCCCGACAGGCCAAAGGCACCACAATACCACTTGTCTGTGTCTAAGTCAGACTCTTCAGGAGTCTACCTCATTCTCCCTATCCAGATCTGGGAATGATTTAACAGCAGCTAAGTTGTTGGGTGGCCTATGAGGAACAACACAATACTCTGTGTGTATTCTTCAGATGAGGTCTCTAGAAAATAAAGGTTTGTCTGAAAAGTTGCAAAAGAACAGGAAATTACCAAAATCCACAGAAGCCATGAAAATCTGTGAGAGGCATATAAACAGAGAGCGGTTCATGGTCACACAAAAGAGCCAATAGCATTTTGCAGTAGACAAGCAGACTTTTGTAGCAAAGGCAAGAGAGACTGATTGATAGGTAAGATCAGAGAAGACAAGCTGATGCACAAAGTGTGTGTGGTGGAGGAAAGCAAAGTGGAAGAAGTTGATTCTTTCCAGAAGACAAAGGTCTCCAACCCCACAGTGCTTCAAGTGAGCTCCTGGAGTACCTCGTCTGGTTCAGTTTGGTCTGGTACAAATACTGTTTCATGTGCCAACTGAGGCAAGGGATGGGAGAATGACTGGGAAATTTTCTTTGAAAGCATGGTTCATATCAAAAGAACAACATACCTAAACATCTAGAATCATTAAAATGGAGATGATGAAATGTTTTTCAGGTTCAGGGGCCTGAAATATGTGGTGAATTTTGCAGTGGATCCCCCTGGCTAGTGATGATTAGGAAGGGAAGAAACGTAGCCAATTCCCTAAGAAATTTTATCTAAAATAAAGCCTTCTATTTTGTCACTTCACTTGTGAAACAATGTCAGTGATTTTAGATTATTTGGATTCTGCTCTAAAAGCTGCACTTAAATGTAGAGATTGCTATAGATAGCACCCTTCAGATCAAGCAAGGGATATTTAAGAACTTAATAGTCTAAGGAATTTTCACTATGCTTTTGAAAGCACAACATGTAAATACAGTCCTTCTAAATATTATTTTGGAACCTATACTGGAATAAACAACGTGTTACATTCAGAGTTTAAATAAATAGTGAGACTGTGATTTCTTGACATCTATGATAGGGTGAAGAACATTGTTGCAAAGTTACTTTGATGGGTAAAAAAGACTTTTTTCAAAGTCAGGTAGGGGAAAATTTCATGATTATTCCAGTGAATTTAATTGATATATGCTTGCTACTTTCTTGTTTCAGTTATGTATCTATTATTGAGCTGAGGCCAGTTGACATCCACAGGATCTGAAATTTTAGTGTCTGTACAATTAAGTGTTTTGAATGAGTCTTGGTCTTCTTAAAGTTCATGCAATCAGCAGTCTCCTAACAAATCTCCAACAAAAGTCTGGACTTTTCATAGGACAGAGGCCAAATGTGCAATTAGGCACATTCCCAGTGTAGACATCCTGTTTTGGACTGCAAGTAATCTAATAGCATGAATACAGCTGTTTTGCTCCACTTGGCCTCATCGTGAGACGGGAGCCCTGAGTATACTCAATTAAGTAGTTTAGGCATAGCCATATGGGCAGAGATTTGGAGAACATTGCATCTTTAAAGTATTTTCTACATAACATACAGGACCTTGAAGCAGATTCTGTGTTATCACTCTTGTAAAATGCCATGGTGTTCATTATAGTCTAGCATTATGAAGTCAGGTGTCCAAACCACATCTGGGGGCACCTACAGCTGTCTGCTCCTCTTTCACATCTCCAAGAATGTGAACCCTGCACCA
>VYZT01039717.1:0-45717 GCA_013400735.1 Pomatostomus ruficeps
ATTAAGGATGGCAACCCAAATATTTTTCTATTAATAAGATTAATTATTTATTTTATTAATTATTCTAATGATAATCATTAGAATAAAAGACCCTAATCAGAATTATTTACTGCACAGTATAGATATTTATAGCTACTAGTATAGTACACTGTTTTCTGAAGCAATATTGAAGCAATGATATCAAAGACAGCAAAATAATTATTAAGTAGAGACTGATGTTACTCAGCTATACCAACAACTGTGGGCAAATCTTTTTCACCTGGCCTCAGGGAGTGTCCCCACTCATGAGATAATCTCCCACATGCTCCTCGAAAAGGTATGTTAGAAGTCCCTGCCATTAAAAGGTGGGACTTTATAGCATAAAGTTATTGACTATGAGTCAGATATTTCTGTGGCAGCTGTGTCAGCTCTGCAGCCTTTAGCTCAGCAGCTTTAGATAAATTATCAATACTATCACTTGTTGGTTCCTTTATCAGTAATTTGTCTGCTACATCCTCCTGGTGCCAGTTTCTGCCAGGAAACGTTGTTCTTCACATCCTCAGAGTGTTTAACTTTGGGATTGATGAGTCAGGCTGGTCTCAGTGTTCTTCAGCACCAAGAGCAGTTCAGTGTCCCTTCATTCTCTGTCCACCACTGATAACTTTTGCAAATAGGGTAAAGTTCCAGCTGTTTTAACCCCACTTAGTCAAAGCAACCTGCTATAATCAGTTGCTATTTAGACACACAATTTATTCATTTAAGGGCACTTGATCGCTCATGTACATCAGGACAGGAACTTTATAATCAAATTCATAGTCTGAAATTAGCTAGCGTGAGGTTTTCTGGCTGAGACTGGCACACTTGTTTGGATGCCCATGTACTCTTGCCAGTCACTGTCAGCCTGGGGAAAGCATCCAGGCCCTTCTGCCTGGGTCACTGACTGGCTCTGTGGGGAGCAGCCCTCCTGGAAAAGCATTCTGGCACACGGAGCCTGGGAGGGTGAGCCATTTCCCTGGACTTGTCACTTCCCTGGATGTTCAGCAGACTGTGCCTGGGCACTAGAACTGCCCTTGGGCCCATCCTTCCTAAAGAGAAAGGTACAGAAACACCTCTGCCTTTCTGCTGCCTCTGTGAGCCAAGTGATAGTGGGGGGAAAAGCATCATATTCTGTAGGAATGGAGACCTCAAATTTAGTTTTGCCAGAGGCATTTGGGCTTGGCCCCTTAGGAAGGGTGTTCCCCTGCCCTGAACTGGCTTCCAGCAGCCTTTAATAAAACCCCAGCCTTGTATTGTCTGACATTCATTGCTCAGAGCCACCCTTTCACCTTGAGACAGCCATACTGCAGGATTTGGGATGATCCCAGCATAATCCTGGTGTATTGTTTTTTTGCAAGGAAAGAGTAGATCAAAAATGCAGTTTGCTACTGTGTTACCTCAATACCACCACTGTGATGAAATTACCTGGGAACCGCCCTGTGAAAGCCTCAATGTCAGTCACACAATCTGCCAGGTTATTTGTGCTGACAAATCCAGTAGTCCAGAAGAAGAAATCATGGGACTTTTACAAAAAGCACAAGATGAAATTAATACATCCAAATTGGTTCTCTTAATTTTGTGCCGATTTCATCCTTTAAGTCATGCTAGCTGGAAATTACAGCAGGAAATAGTGCAGAAATTGTATTAAATCTGAAAATCTGATAACTCCAGAGACCTGAGGTTTTTAATGAGTTGCTTTTGGTTGTTTCAGTAGATAGAACATGACGAGTCATGTGCTATTGCAAAGACCCTGGCATCCTGTAGTCAAAGAACTCCACCAGCTTCCCCAGAGTTCAGCTACTGGTGAATTTACTCTGGTGAATCAAAGGTTGCTTCTACATCACTCCATTCACTACATTTTCATGTAGATTTGGGCGAGTTTGATGTGCCTCATTAAGCAAATCAGATACTGGGCTCTCACACACAGATGGCTTCTCAAATGCTTCCCAAGGAAGTGACTGTGAAGCTCAGGGGACCTAGGTGTGCTCTCGGAATCAAATCAATTTTGAGATGCTTTGTGGAGTTTTGCTTGGAAAGCAAGGCAGGAGAGCTGTGTAAGGCTGGGTGGATGAACTGGCTGGAGCAGTGAGCCAAGATGCGATGCTCCAGATCTAATGCTCTAGGTGTTCTTTCTGTAACAACTGTTTCAGCTCTGCACATCCCGGGAATCGATATGTGCCACAAACCAATAAATCTTGTGAAGTGTTGCAAAAGCAGCTTGCTTAAAACAACATACATCCATGCTTAACAGCTTTGCCGAATTGGACCTTGAGGGCTCAGCACGCTTTGGGATTCATTGCTTAGTGAGTTTTGCTCTCTGTTCAATGGAGCCATTATTCAAGCCATGACAGGATTTTCCATTCTGTATCCATGTGTTTGGAGCTGCTGAGAAAAGATCTGCTCCAGATGGAAATGTAGCCTTCAAACTACCCAAATACTATTTTTGGAAACAGCATTTCCAGAACAATTGTTTGGTATTTTACAATAGGCCCTGCTGAAAAAGTGATTCTCTGGCTGGGAAAGGTTGAAGGAAACAGAAGGGCTCCAGCCCATTCCTTGAGGACAATTATTTCAAAAGGATATTTAGAAAAGCAAGTTGGGGATTTAACTTGAAGAACTCTTGGGGGTGAAGCATTTAAAGATGAATTTTAATAAGTGGAGAGATAAGCAGGTGCTGCTATACTCAGCAGCCCAGGTCCATCCATCAGGGATCTCCGAGGAAGTGGGAAGGGGCAAGGCTTCAGGCTGACTCCTGGCAAACCTGGCATGAAGTGCTGGAAACTGAGGCTGGAAAAGTTGTGCAGAGGGGTTGAACAAACCAACAGCTTCCTCAGCCTGCAGATTTCATAGACAGAGAGGGCATTCCTTAGGGTGTTCTAAAAAGGGTCTTTTTATAGTGACTGAAAATACTGTGGTCGAGACAAAAAGGGTCTAGGCAGATGACAGTGGGATTTAAGCTGAGTTAAGCTGATACATTTTCTTGAAAAACAAGTGCTCTTTGTACCATTGTAAGTTAAAATGCTGGCATTTGCACAGCTTAGCTGGAATTTAAACCATTTATTTTCTTTATTGTCTGGAAAAGCATGACTAGGCCATCGCCATTTTAGGCTCCATTTTGGGATGCTGGGAGGGGTCTTCTGGAATAGATTAACCTGTACTATGAACCAATTCCTTCACCATGCTTTTAAGATAATTGTAAAGGAATAAGCTGCTTAGTGGAACTAGAGATCTGAAATATTAGGAGCTGTCAGACAAAGCATAGGTACCTATGACTGCCCCAAAACCAAGCACATGCAAGACCACTCAAGAATTCGAACTGTGTGAGAGGGGCTCGAGGCTGTCAATGTATAAATCTGGTTGTCAGTCATAGTTTGGTTTCTTTTTGTTTTGAAGTTTTTGTTTTGTCAGTGTCTTGAGCACATTTGGACCTCTGAGTCTCCTGTACCTGCTGGCTCTTTGCCTATCACATTTGTGTAGACAACCAGGCTGAAATGCTTGCTGACAATTATTTTGTTTCCATGCATTTGTTAGCTTGATGCAGTTCCACATTTCCCCTGAGTTTTTACTACATTTAAGTTAGAATTTGCCTCTCTTGGAGTTTGATAACCCCATTCTTACATATTTCTAATGGAAAATAGGCAACCAAATCTTTCACCTGTCTTTCCTTTTCCCAGTCATCTGAGTTTATACAGAGGCTCATCAGTGCGTGAAACCTGCGAATCGCTGTCTTTCATTGATTTCAGCTTCTTGATCAGTCCTTCTCACCAGATTTCAACAGAAATCTAAGCACTGAGGCTGGAAGTCTGTCACAGTTGTTCAAGGCTGGCTCGTTTTTCCCTTTGGGTATTTTCTAGAATATCTTCTTATACATAATGTATCTCTTTCTCCTTAGGCTTCTGTTTCACAGTTCTCCAAAGCCTTGGCGCTTCCTTGTCAATAAAGGCTGGCATGCTTTCAATCCCAGTGCTTTGGAGCTTTATTCTTCTGTGTTGAAAAAGTCACTGCTAGAAAATGCCTGAGGAAGGCACAACTATATGTGATAAGGAAGGTTTATGTCATTCGAAAGGGAAGCTTATCTTAAATACTGCTCTAATAATTAGGTTTTATTGGGTTTTGTTATTTCTTCCCAAGAAGAGTCTAACAGTGGTGGTAAGGACTGCACTGGAAAACACAAATGGAAGTGCAGCAAGAAAATGTCATGGGTTTGCTCAGCTTACTGACAAGGGCATCAAGAACTTGAAAAAGAAAATTTGGTCAACGTTTTCAGCGTTAGCAACAACTTATGTTTTCATTGAGGAACATGATTTTTCAAGTTGACAATGTTCTATTGAGTTTCTGCATAAATAATAGTTACTGATCCAAGTAACAGACTCATTAATGATCCATTGTGGTTGAGGGGGAATAGAAAAGCCAGTGGAGGAATGTGCTGCAAGCAATTGCATCCAAGTAACCCAGGTGCCCTCCTGCTCCTGGGATAGATGAGGAGGACTCAGTGTTCAGAGAATGAAATACCAGGAGGCAGCAGAAGTGATTGAAATTACTGAGAACCTGTGCTGTTGCTGGGGAACAGAACAGCAGCAGTGGGACAAGTGGAGTCCAGTTCTTCAAGGCATTAAGCGGGTGTGACCCATCAATCACATTGTTTGTACATGAATGGTGCTATCTCAGAGGCTTCAGCTAACCTGGGATACCCACACAAGAGGGGCAGCCTGGAATGTATTAAAATCCAGGGGCATGGAGGTAGGAAAGTAAGGATACAGAGATCACCTGTGCATTGTCCCCATGCTGCCAGTGCTCCCAGCACTGGGAGGTTGGGGAGACAAGGGGACACTCCAAAATCTGTCAGGCTTCCACCAGGGTACAGCAGCCAGTCAGTACCACTGGAGTCTCCATCCCGAACTCTGAATGACCAAAACTGATTGTACAAGAGCTGAAGAAAGGAAAAAGAAGAGCTCAGCAATCCTGTGTATCTCTGTCCCTAAGCTGTTGCTTTGCAGTATCTTGAGAAAAAGAAGGGAACGGCTTCTATAGTTTTAGAAGAGGGAGTTGTCCCCCTTGATGGTGGGGAGGGACAGCATTTTATTTGCTAGTAGGTTGGGTTGTTACAGTGCCTCCCCACTGCTTATTACCAATGCAGAAAATGCACATCTTTTAAGAATCACTCCATCTATTGCTGTTTGAGTATTAAACTAATTTTGTGACACTGGCATCCAAAAATAT
Organism: Pomatostomus ruficeps; assembly: GCA_013400735.1. Lineage (NCBI taxonomy): Eukaryota > Metazoa > Chordata > Aves > Passeriformes > Timaliidae > Pomatostomus > Pomatostomus ruficeps. The sequence continues at coordinate 5,236 of VYZT01039717.1, forward strand.
GGGGTCTTGCAGACACCTAAGGCACAACTGCAGGGCTCAGTTCAGATCTTGGTATGTCAGTTCCTCTGAGGCAAGTGTGGTCAACAATCAGGTTCAGCCTCTCAAAGAAGAATAAAAGGTAGGAAGAGAAAAAAGTGTATGCCCTTGGCCAACAGTGACCTCTGTGGACATTTGGGAAGCCAAGTGTATTGTTTGGCCTCAGTGCTCAGCCTCAGAGAGCCAGCAAGACCAAACTGATGGATAGAAGGGGGTGACCGTAAGTACAACTTTGTGTGCTTTTGGATCTGGAAAGCATCTTTATATAAATATAATTTAGCTGGTGGAGGCTTGCAGGGCATTATTTTTGATGGTATTATCTCCTTTGCTTTTAGGATCTGTTTGATTTCCTGCAGGAGACATGGGGGGCTGTCTCGTGCACTTAGTCCCTGCTTCAGAGCCATTAGCACACTTGGTATAATTATAAATGCACTGAGCCACAGTTCACACTTTATGACATTTATTTCTTTCACTCTGGTGACCTTTCAGACATGGAAGTACAATATTCAGACCCACAGCTGAACTCCTGAAGTGATCACTTTTTTTCCTGGCTGGAATGATGCTTTCAGCAGGATCTGTGTCTCTTTGAGCAAAACAAACAGATTAACAGGTCAATGGCTCTTCAATTTACAAATCTTGAACTTTTGCATTTGTTTTAAGGGAGAAAGCTGCACAAACATGTATCTCAGCCAGTTGCTCACACGCCACTGTACTGGTATAGTATGCTGTCTCTAAGTCAGCAATCAGTTGTAAGTAGATTTTGGCTTACAGGAAAATGTCTGATTTGGTCTTTAAGTTTCTACTTCTGGCTCACCAGTATCTGAAACCTTTGGGGGTTTTCCTCCCTGAAGTGGAAAAATGGATGGTCAGAGTCAGGCTTGTCCTAGATACAGTCCTGTTTGCTTTAAAAAAAACTGTGTTTAAGGTCTTTTCTCATATTTTGTATTTAATGTCCTTTCTCACTGAACACTGCAGCGCTGTTATAATTCAAGGCCTTTTCTCTACTGCCATCTTTGAGCACCAGCTCCACAGCTGCCTGTTCCCTGGATAAGGAGTTCTGCTCATCTGTGAAATCAGTGAGTAGAAAGAGCCATTCGATGGATTGCTGAACCCCTAGTAAAAACCACACTTCAAATCTGCTGTTTACATTACTTTAATTCTAGAAGGGTGACAGCAAGGCTACAGCAGAAGACAGGAATGGGAAAGATAACACAGTTGATGATTCAGAAGCAAAATCCACCACTACAAAAGATCCGTATGCATTATTTATAGGGCAGGCTGGCACTGCTCCTTTGAAATCACTCTGCCCTCAAGTTTTGGCTGCTCTTCTATAAGTCTGCAGAGAAGTGGGAGACAAGATGATGCAGCAGAGGGGCATGTGAGAGTCTGGGCAGAAGGCCATTTAGATGGGTTCCATGAATCAGAAGGAATAAACCTTGGCTGTTTCCTGTGCATTTCACTGAGTGCCATTTCTCGAGGTTTAGCTGAGGTGAGTTAAAATCCTGGTCCCTGCAAACAGAAATGCAGCAGAGTTGGAGAAGTACATTTCTCTTTACGCATGAGGGAGCTATGCCTGGTCACATGGGATAGGTGTGTCCATAAATTCTTTACACAAGAAGGCAAAGGCTTCTCACTCCTTAACCCAACCACGTTTGGCTCCCTTTCCGTGCCATGAGTTCAACACCTGACAAGCTCCCTGCTCACCAGCATTTTCACTGAGCTCAATCCATTTCCTGCTGGAGGTTCTGTGCATGTGTTGTTAGGGAATTGCTGTGCAGCTCACTTGCTGTGAGCTGCACAGCCTTTGGCTCTCCTAGAAACATGTACCTGCTATGTACACTCTTTTAATTTGCCCCTCTGTTTGATTTCTGTGTTGAACTCTTGGTGTTGTTGACTTGCAGCAATTATGGAGTTTTCTGCCAATTAGGCAGTGGAGATGAGCAGCAATGGGCTCCCAAACTGCCCTTCTGATGCTCTGGCTGCTCAGCGCACTGCTGAGCTGCCGCAGGCTATTGCAGAGCTGTTGGCACTAGCATTTTTCTTCTGCTTGCTGAGGGCTTTTGGGTCAGCCTGCAGCCTCACAAAATCTATTCAAGGAAAAATTAGAGTAGAAGCTAGTTCTTGCATAAAAGCAACAGAGAGAAAAAGGCCAAAAAATGCCCATTCTTCTGTAGCAATTGTCAGGAAAGAGAAATTTTCTCTCTACATTAAAAACATCATCATAGTTCACTGGGGAACACGATGTGGTGTTCTTTGCTTAGGTAGGGCTCACAGCTACAGCTTCTGGGCTCATCAGAAGCCAACTCAGCCCCCAGAGCAGTTTTGGCAACACCTGTAATCCCCATGTGCCCCGCTTTCTGATCAGTTGAGTGAAACTCAGATTCCCTTTTTCTAATGCCTGCCCTGTTTCTCTTGGAAGCGATTTGGGTTAATAGCTGCCCTATAAATTTTCAGTGTCTGTAGGAGGAAGGCAGCATATTTCAGGTGGTGGCCAGGACTTCCATTTTTCAGTAATAATACTAAAAATCACTCTGCTGCAAAACCCAGTATAGACCAGTTTCCTCTGTCTAAATGCCAGGAGCAGTGCTCACACCCAGTCAGAACAGAGCACAAGGGCTACCAGCAGCTCTCACAGCTACCAGCAGAGCCCTGCACCATCCTGCCTGCTCTAGAAAGTGGATGTTAATCTTACATATTTATGCTGCCTTCTTTTGATTTGTAGTTCTGTAGAGTCATCTCTGTGTCACCTGACTTGGATATGGCTTTTTTTTTTCCTTTCCTTTCTTACTTTTTCTTCATTTTGGTTGACAGTTCTGGTAAAGCAGAAGTTTCACAATTCTTCATACTGTTTAGCCATGTCTTGCTGGAGGTATATCTCCTAGATATTAACTGGGTTTTGTGTAACAAAATACTCACTTTACCCATCCTTCGTTATCTGCAAATAAATCTGTAGATAAGCCTTCTTTTAGCTACTGATAACTTCTGTCATGAGACTTCCTTGCAGGAACCTTTGAACTGTGAGCACAAACGAGGGCTGGATTTACTAGGCAATGGCCCCTCTCATGTGGCTGTCCTTGTATTGCTCTGCAGTTATGACCATTATATCTTTTACCAACACACGCCTAAATAAACTGGTGTGTCAGTCACCACATACCAACACTGCCAACTTCCCAGCAAAGCAGATAAAACAAATTGTCCCCAGTATCAGGATGTGGAGAGAGGAATAGAAGCTACAGAGCAGAAGAAGTTGTGATGGCCATTGCACACCTTGTGATGCATAACCAAAGCTGACACACGTCACAGAACAAACCAGCAGCTAAACTCTTCCTGGAGGGGTTAGGCACAGACTAGATAGACTTGTGGTGGTGTGGAACCTCACTGTGCACATCCTGCACTCCGGGCCTCAGACTTCCTGCTGGCATCACCAGGGCTGCAGAACTGTGCCCTCAGCCAGTGAACTCCATCAACAAAAGGCTGAGCTAAAAATCAACCCAAATGTATCTCCTGGATGCTTTCCCCAGCCAGTCAGCAACACTCCAGTCTTATCAGGTGCCATCTCAGCCACCTTGCCCTCTCCAATCAGGCCCTGCTGTCCTTAGCAGCCCAATGAGCCAAGCCAGGGAGGCCAGAAAAAATGGAGAGGTAAAACTGTGGGCACTGTGAAGAAGGGCTCCTCACAAATACCTCATGTGTGTGCTTAGCAAAAGAGAACCTTCTATCACTGCTAGAACCTGTAATGCAGGGGAAAAGAACATGTAACTGGCATCATCCTCCATGAGAGCAGTGATGTCAAAATGAGAAAAATTAAAAATAATGTCTCTGTCACTTTGTGGCCTCCTCTAATTTGCTTCTAGAAAGACCCTCATTAAATTTCCTGTCATCCCACAGGCCATTTTCTGATTGATCATGAACTAGGAGTAAATGTAAAGACTTTCCTGATTTCAGTGCTTCCTTGTGGATTTTTAGCACTGACACAAATTTCAATGGCATGACATCTTCCAAAACACGTGCTTTTCCAGGCTCCATGATGTAGGCTGGATCTGTTCTGATGAAGGCTGGTCCTTTGTCTCACTTATCTCCATACCAACTCACACTAGTTAAGGCCAAAGGCAGGAAAGCTGGTCCAGACAACTAATTCCCATCTAATGACACTCTTAAAATTTTTTTCTAGTTCAGCTGGGACTTTCCAAAGCCTTCTGAAGGGTCAGTACACTCTGCAGGCAGGCTTTTACCTGTGCACACGCTTCAGTCCAGCACAGTGAAGGTGTTTGCTCCTCATTCCATGCTTAAATAATGGCTGAGCTCTCCTGGACACAAACAGGATAAATTATGAAGGATAAAGTGCATTTGTTAGATGTAAACACTCCATGCAAATAGATATTCCTGCTTACAAGGGCTCTTGGCTTTCTCCCCTACATAGGTAGTTTAATTTCACTCCTTAGAAGACAACAGTGAAACATGATACTAGATTTTTAAGCTTTTTTTCATTTTAATTTTCCACAAATGGTTTTCACTGTAACAATCTCAACAGGAACCAATAACACACATAATCACAGGGCCCTTGATAATGATGGAAGTAGATTCGCTGCCAGCAGCTGTTATGCTCATTTGGGGACTGTGAAAAACACTACACACGATGTTGTTTGAGTGAGATAAAGGGCAGTTTTACCCTGAAAAAGGGACGTTATAATGGTATTTTCTTATTCAGTGGCTTTGCTCCCTGCTCGTGTCAGATGTGCTGATGTTAGGGGAGACAAGTAAAATTCTACTACCTCAGGGGTTTAACTGCTCTCCACCTTGCAGTGTTAGATATACTCCATGGTTCATTATCACCCAAACTGATTCATTACCTCTCTCTGCACGGCTCCTCAGAGTGGCACCTCAGCCCTCAGGAGAGCTGCAGAGGATCAGAGGAGCCGGGAAAATACTTGGAGCGAGTTGTGTCCAGCCAGGCAGCTCCCCCCTGCAGCCAGTAGCCCACAAGGGTCAGTGGCGTTGTCCCTTCCCTGCACTGTCACCAGGATGAATGACTGTCCCCATGCGTGTCAGAGGCAGTCAGGACAAGGAAGGGCAGCAGTGCTCCCCTGAGAAGCAGAAAATGTGATCCTCTGCACCCTCACGTGTTATTTGGACAAAGTGACGTCCTGGAGGTAGATTAGGGTGATCAGTTGCTGGTTTTCAATATGTACCTAAGTACCAATGTGGCCCTTGCTATCCCTGCTAGGCAGCCCTCGGAGCCCCCTGCTGATTTTCCTCCTGAAACATGGACAGTGGGGGAAGTGCTGGTACTTATGAGAGGAGATTCATCAAAAGCGGCTGACAGGAGAACTGAAAAGTGATCATAGTCCCAACCTTCTGTCTTCATCATCAAGTCCATTCTTGTAGGCCTTTAAAATTAATCTGGAATGCAAATACAATTATACAATATTTACTTGTCTGTAGTGCTCATGGGCCAAAGACATTTTAGGAATAAGATAAACAGAATGTCAAAGCATTAGAAATTATCTTTTCAAGTAGGTTTTTCATATCTTTATTAATACGTCCAAAACACCATTAATTTTATCATCAGCGACAAGCAAATTTGTTTAATAGCCAGAAACTCATCCTCAGTCATTAATGATTTGGTTTTTTACATTTTCAATTTCCACTGAATTCACTGGGAATTTAAAAAACTCAGAGCTTTGGAAGGCTCAGAACATCAACTCGTAAACATCTTTACATGTATTCATTTTCTTCTGGCTTTCATTATATAAAGAACAAAGCCTATTAATTCAACATCCTTTGAGGACTGGAACATCAGATGTACAGTAAGGACAAAGTTACATCTAAACTCCTGTCATTTTAAGAAACTGCTTATTTGAAAATCAAAACTTAAATGAATATACAGTTCTTAACATTGTATAATTTCAATCACAAAGACAGACAAAATACCACTGTATTTTTATGTGGAGAAATTCCATAAAACTAAGAAAGAAAATAAAAGAAACAAAGACATTGTATGAAACCTTTCCCCCTTTCTCCAGGTATTTAATAGAATGAAAATTGATCTGCCTTAGTGACAAAGGATCACAGTAAGATAAAATTGGCAGAGGCAGTACTTAATAATAGTGTAAAATAAAAGAGGACATTTAGATAAAACATAAGCAGCATCCAAATGCTGTATCTGTATTTGTTTCAATAAACTTCACCCTGCTATTTCACATATGATGACCTAGAAGCAGAGCCCACTTCTGTACATCTGTACAGAATGTACACTTGCTATATGTTGCTTTTCTTGTGTTCAGGGGAACTTTAAAATAATTCTCACTTGCAAAGGTATGAGAGCTCTGAAACCATCCCAGCTCACAGTGTTTTGGAGCCTGAGTTCAGGGTCATTAGTACTCCTTTCTGAACGAAAACCAGATATTTGCTTGAAATATATAACCTTGAATGATGCTGCAGCTAAAGACACCCACCTTGTCAAAACAAGTTTGGATCAGGAGAACCCCTAGAAAAGGTTTGGGTTTTCTAGAGTTCTTGAAGTCCTGCAGCTTCAGATATGACGGCTCTTGTAGCAACATCTTGTCTGAGCTCCTGGAGAGGTGTCTGTTCACTCTGGTGTCTAAAGGAGTACTGGATACCCATGAGGCAGCAGAGATATGGCTAAGCAAGCCCTGAATGAGCTCCTGGGTGTTAGGAGGCTCTGTGACCCACTGAGATGGGGTCCAAGTGCAAAACAGGCACCAGTCCCTGTAGAGGCAAAGCCTGCTGCTCCTCTGCAAAGATAAGGAGTCTCTGGAGGTCAGGTTTGGTGATGAAGCGATGAAAATCTAATTTCATTTATCCCACATTCTCCTAATTCCATACACACTCTCCAAGCCAGGGCAGCAGAGCCAGTGTATTGGCTTTGCAGCCTCCTGCCCCACAGTTCTGGAACTTACCCTACATGCTGTGTGCTGTTTAGCAGCAGCTGCATATCATTATTGACAGCTGTGGTACACAAATAAACCAGCTTGGTGGTGTCTGGGAAACCTGTCTGTGCAATTCACAAATCCTGATTGGTATTGAGAACTTGCTAACTTGCTATATGTTGCTTTTCCTACAAGCTCTCTTTTGAATGTAGGGCAGATCTTACTTTTCTGTCTCTTTACATCTCTTTTTAGGACAAAATAGTGTCCAGAGGGCATGACACACTGCCAGAATCTGGCAGTCACTGAACCCTGACAATCTTCTGATGGTGTGGCAGTATCCTTCCTACAATAATGAGCGAACTCTGAGCAGTCTGAGTCTTACATGTATTTTCATGTCATCCTCCTTGTAAGCACAAAATCTTAACCAGAATGCCACAGGGAGCTTGTGAACACCTGCAGGAGCTGGGCAAGCTGGCTGTAATCTTGGGGCCAGAGTAACAGAGCCAGAGTAAACACATTCACTGTGGGGAGTGTGAGTAGGAGCACAAGGATGGACTAAATGCTTCAGCTTCTCTCAGGTCTGAGGCCAAACACACAGGTCTAGTACAGAAGTCTGGCACATGTGTGGCCCCAAGAGCTTTATCAGGGCACTGATGAGCAGCTACAAAATAAATGAGGCAGCAGAATCATCAGTCCAGTTGCAAGTGGCCCACACATTTGAGACCTCTCAGCTTTATGCTTTCATTTCAGCTGACAGCACCCGGCTGTTGTGTAGCCAAAGGCTCAGACTGCTCAAGGCAGGATCACCAGGACCCTTCTGAGCTGCGATGCCCACACAATATTAGGTATCACTTTCTCCTGATGGCTGAAAATTGCCATGAATGCCAAGCTTTGACACCATGTATGGGGCTCAGTGCAGCACAGACACTCTTGTCTTTCTACAATTCAAGGCAAAAACAAAAACCAGCTGCTTTGCTTCAGACATGGCTCCAAGTATCCAGCTTTAGACAGCTCCAGAAATGTAAGATGATTTGGGTTCAGCTTCCTAGTGTGAACATCCCTGGCTCAGTGATGCCAAGAATCAAACCAGTATGTCTGCAATAAAACAGATCTAACAAAGACTGCTCCTGGCGATGCTCTGCTGTCACACCAGCATCAGATATCTGTTCCATTGTGTTTGAATCAGTCTCATTAGTTCAGTCAGACTTCATTTTTTCAAGGCTTGGGGTCTTCTTGAAGTAAGACACATTAACTTCATCTTGATTTATAGCCCATGGGTTAGTTTCACTGCTTTGTAAACTGAACTCCTACACATTTTTCCTTCCTTATGGCTGTATTTTCTGTCCTCTTCCCTCCAAGAGCTGCCTGTCTGATCAGCCCATGTGCTGTGTAGGCTAGTTAAAGATTAACAGAGCCAAACTGTGGCAGTGTAAATCTTGAACATGCATGGAAACATAGAAAACAATTTTGCAAAACAAATTACACAAGCACTTCATGATAAAGGTTTGCTCATAATGTTTGTCTTTCTTTGTTTCTATTAGCAGTCAATGAACAGAGGTGTGGGCTGTTGGCAGTTTTACCTTCTTGTAATTCAGTATTAAACCCAAAACTCACATTGAGAAACTAGAATATGCTTTCTTCAGTCATGGCCTTTACAGGAAGAGGGGGAATGGAGGCATATCTGTAAGCATTTGCCCAACGCTAAATCCCAACACTGGTCACTTAAATAGCCCCAGAATAGGTTTTACAGCCTGCAGGAGGAGGGTCAATCTTTGTTCTTCGGATGTTGGAGAATCAATCCTAAATGCTCAGAGCAAAATCCTATGGGAGAAGCCTATGCTAAGGTAAGATACTTGACAAGGCTGCCACATTTTATGGTGAGGTACAAGCCTGTAAGGACTGCTAACCATGGCACTTGGGCAGCACTTTTGCACAGCCTTGGAAAATCCAGGTCTTCTCTGTGTTACATCTGTGCAGCAGGAGATACTTGCATCTACCTCAGCAGGAATCCCTCTACAGCTGTTGGAAAACTTGGGTGGAAATGAAAAAACCCAATTTTTTTGAGCTATTCTGTGTTTCACCATCCAGGTGCAGTAATGTGTCAGGTTTTGGTTTTGTGCTGGTAACTTCAGAGCAAACAGGGCCTGATAGGGTGTCAGGTTGAGTCATAGGAGTTGTTTTCAAGACAGTTTCACATGTATTCGGTCTGTATTTGTTCTACATCTGTTTGCCTGCTCAAATATGTGTGTCAAGAATTCCCAATGATGCCGGCATCTAAATCCACATTTTTTCTCCACGCTGGTGAATTGTCTAAAGTGCACCTGCACTTCCACGGGGCTGGGTGTTCTACCTGTAACCACTGGGCTAAAATCTTGCCCACAGAGACACTGGGGCAGTTGGGGTGAGTCCTATGGACTTCTGTCCTACAACAGTACTGCCAAAGCTGGGAGGAGCATCCGTGCAAGGGGGATTGGCTGGTGCAGGGACAGATCTGGGTTGGGCCGTTTGCACTGGGTTTGCACTGTGGTGTTACTAAGCTTCAGCTGCTCCAGTAAATATAGGAAAATTCCATAACTGAAGATCCAGCATAAGAGAACCTGCAGTTTCTGCCTTTCACCTGGAGATGCCCTGCGCAGAACAGGACACTGAACCACAGCATCTCCAGTAGTGCTTCATCCTCCCTGGCAGAGGTCGTGGTGGGCATGGATCAAAAGAGATGGCAGGAAAATGGAACCAATCTCTTCCCTCTCCTAGGTCTCGGGGCTACTTACGCGGGAGGTACTTGCCCTTCTGGCTGTCTTCCCCCTCCAAGGGATTTTCACCACAGTCTCCGTGACCCCGCTTGGATATCTGCTGCAGAGCCAGGCAGTTTTACCAGTGTTGCATGTTCAGCTAAGGAATCTCCTGCAAATTCCCAGACTATTATACCAGAAGGGAGGATGCCAGAAGATCTCATTTTCATGGCAGTGGGGATGAACAGTGCACTACAGAACACACTGCAGAAAAGGAGGGAGGGATTGGGCAGGGATTTCAGTTCCCAAGGGCACAGACTGCCATGAGGCACGGGTAAAGTAGAAGTGTACAGAGATGCTAACTCTCTTCAGCACCCAGTTGGTGACCAGGTGAATTGATTTTTCGTTATTTTGAGCACCATCAGCTACAAACAAAACAGCACAAATGTCAAAATGTTAGTGGAAACGTGCAGCTTTCCAAAACAAGCCCACAGCCATTTCTCTGACAGTGGCAGAACAAATACATGTAGTTCTACTGCATGCCAATTTCTTCTTAAATCTCTTCCCTCAGGGAGCTGAGTGTTTAGAAAATATTTAGGGGGACTGGAAGCTTGCTGGATACTCAGCTAATGTAGGTCTTGAAATCTCTGATGATGCTCCAAAGAATGTTCGGCTGCATTGATGGGCCAAGTTCCTTTAGATTAGGCAGAAGATTATGTTTTGGCAAGAAAAATAGAGCTCTAACCAGGTGTCTCTGGAGAAGGAGGATTTTATTTTTATGCTGTGTGTCACACAAATCCAGTTAGGGTCATCTCCAGAGCTGTGTAAATATTAAATTCAACCTAAAAGCTGAGAGAAGCAGTAAGTGCCTGCAGAGTGGGCGGCTCTCCAGGAGGAGACAATGGTTGGCTTTTAGCACATCCCGCTTTTTTATTTCCTTAAACAACTTGACTTGTGTGTGCTGCCAGTTGCCAGTACTCAAACCCCTCTTTATATCCATGCATCCACTAGGACTCTCCATTCCCATGGGTGGGATGTAGCTGGGGTGGTTTTCCTGTCTCTCCTGCTCTGTGCACACGTGGGTAAACTGGGACAGTTAACTATGTTGAATCCTCTCAGTTGATGCTGAGGGTCTTTCCCCTCACAAAGGTACTCAGATGCTTTTCAGTGCAAAATTTAAGCAGGGTTGGTTTGATCTTTACATTGCAGCTTGCTGAGACATAGGAAGGGGTGAGCTGCAGCAAGGGTGTGATGCTGTGGTGTGGAAGAAAAAAGTATTTCCAGTGTTTCATACTTGATGGAACTTGCTGTTCCCCTCATATGGTAGAGGTTGGTACCCTTTCACCCCAGGGCTTTTATATAGGAAGTTTGCTCCTGACTTGTAAATATGAGAGTTTGTTCCCAGGGCTACTGCTGACAGCTCCATCCAAAATATTCTCTGGCTGTTTTGCAGAAGCAACAGAGACTTGGTGGTGAGACCTGGTCCAGCTGCCACTGTCCTGAGAAAAGAGCTGCTCTGTTTACAGGAACACAGAGGTTTTTGGGTTCAGGTGATTTCTGTCTTAGTGACGGGTGTTTGTCATTTTCACCGCTGAGAGTGCTGTGGTGGACACAGCTGGTCAGAGGTGACAAGCAGCTTCTAGGGTGAAATTCAGTCTTTTCTGTAAGGGAAACATGAGATTTTGGTGCCATCCAGGAAAACTAAAGAGCTGCCTGTCTGTTAGCACTCACCTGCTGCACAAGATGGATTTTGTCAGACTGAGAACACTTTTACTTATCTGACTGATGACAGATAAATCAACCCCCTGGTGATAAACCTACTTTGTGGACTTCCTTTGCAGGTAGGGCCCCTGCCCCTGTGTTATCTGGCGACATTTTTCTGCTTCCAGCAGGCAAATTGCATTGTTTGTCTCTTTTTGCAGTTAGAAAATCAAAGCACAACGACCTCAGAGTTTAAATCCACAAAGTCACAGAGAGGTCTGATTTTTCTTCTGTGGCTGGAGCTCTGAGTTCTTTGCCTGTAGTTATTAAAGAAATATTGTGTACACAGAACAACAGCAAGAGCAGTGTTTTCCCCTCTGAGCATCCCTCTTCTCTAGACATGAAGGTTCCCACTCCTTTCTCATCCCTGAGAAAGTATCACAGAGTCTCTGAAGCTCCCAGTGCAAGTACACCACTAATACAAATAAAATTAAATCCAAGCATTTTTTGAGTGGGGTTTTGCTCTTTCCACTGCCTCTTATAGCTCCGAGGTTCAAGGACACCTTGTAGTTTATGCATCAATATCCATTTTAAACTACCTTCTCTTCTGACACACTTTGTACTTAGTGCAGTCAGCCTGCAATCCTTGCTTATGGCTTCCCTCTCATCGCAGCTACCTTTGATAAGGGAAACAATTTTCAGTGTTTCAGCACTGCTGCTCACCTCTAAAAGGACAGTGTCGCTTACATTGAAAAGTATTTCATAACCACAATGCTCCCTACAGCTAACAGCAAAACACGGGAACACTTGTTTTCAAATCAATGCCCTGCTGCTGTGCCGTGGCGTTGAGGATCTGAAAGTGAGACGAGCGAGACTCAAAAACGGACCTGACTCATTGATTTTTATTCTTTAAATAAAGAGAAAATCAAACCCCTGTCTAGAATGTAAACATCTGCCATCCTCACTATGTTTGGACATTTAAATGGGACTGTAGAAAATCTGGGGTGGGAAGTGCTGCCGGTAGCCGTGAGTAGGGGTTAAGGGGCCGGCCGGGAGTCCCTGCCACGGCCGGGAGTCCCTGTGGCTCTCCCGCTATCCCGGTTTTCCTGGGGATCCTGGAACAGCGCTGCCCACCCGCCGCCGGCCCGGGCGCGGCCGCGCCGCCTGCTGGCAGCGCCCGGTACTGCCCGCGGCCCCGGGACCGGGCTCTGCCGCGGGGCCGAGCATCGCCCGCGGGGCCGAGCATCGCCCGCCGAGCCCAGAGCGTGTTTGTTCACCCTCCCTCACGCTTCTGAGGGGATTTCCTGTCGCTTTTCGGCGGCCTTCAACGCGGCCCTTAATCGCCCTCTGCAAGGGCAAATCCCCTCCGCAAAGACTTGCCGGGCTTCAATTATCGACCTCGCAGGAAATTTTTGATCGCGTGGCAATTTTGCAGCGAGTCAGCTTAATTAGTCTTAACAGTCAGCCTCATCTCTAGGCTGTGGCTGTTGTATTAGCGAGAGTCCTGGGGACTGGATCACTTAGTCAGCGCCTCCTGATGTCATCCGAAGTCTTCGCTTCATCCATTTCAGATGAGGCTCGAAGCCTGCTGGCTTCTCTCTCTTCTGATCTATTTTTAATTAGCAGTTTGGGGCCTTTGCTGTTACAGCCACGGAGGGTGATCTCGGTGGCACAGGCTCATTTGTCTGTGGATGTGGATGTGGATGCCTGCGCAGAGGGCTGTAACATGTTGTCCAGGCAACAGGGAGCCAGAGAACAAGGAGTGGGAGCCTATAGACAGCTCTTGGGAAGAGACTTGCTGGATGCTCCAGGACAAGATGCCAGGATACCTAACTAGAATGGCAGAATGCCTACAGAAAGAGGACGGGGAGCCAGTAATGGAAAACTTGTTACTTTTTGATGAATTAGCTCCAGATCACTCCAGAAGGACAGTTGTTTTCACTGTCCACAAAATCTGTGCAAAGCAGTCAGGAGAACTGCAAGCTGTCAGAATAAGCCCTCTCAAAATGAACTGCTTCATGGCGTGGTTATGTATAATTTCCCATTTTTCTTACTACAGGGATGCTTTAGTACCCATGACTTGGTAACAGATTTTTCCTCCTTGGTTACGATACAGGTGCAATGCACCAGGGCCACAGCGTGCAAGGGACTGGGCATCTTTTGAAACATGCTGAGTGCCTTTGGCTCTACCCTTGTCATTAAGAGGAGACAAAAAGGCTCAGCACTTCCCAACAGCATTTTAGCAAGGGCTGGAACAAAGTCATGGAGTCCTTTGGCACTGTGCAGCCCAGAAGGGCACAGAAGACGACTATGGGGACTGTCCAACCCAGCCAAAATCAGTGCAAAGTCTGGCAATTTTGCTTGCTGTCTTTACAAGAGATGTTGTCGTTATTTATTGATTGGGCTTTTATGTTGCAGTATTATCTTGGCCGGGAAGCCTTAGGCCAGGGTCCATACAAAATCAGGATATAAAAGACAGTCCTTGCTCCAAGGGAGCTCACAGTGAGACAAGAGACAACAAATGACCATCACACACAGTGGCAAGGCAAAGGCACCAATACTATTAAGTGGGAAAAATAATTAATCCACAGTCAGATATTGTTGCTAAAAAATCACAAAAATCATCAACTTTCTTGCCTGTTTTCCCTCCCTAGCTAGATTTTCTGCAAAGCCAGAAATGTGTCTGTTGCATTCGATGTGCTGGATTTGTTACACCTCTTCCTCAGAAAGTTCCTGACCTAAAACACATGGAAAAGGATGGGAGTGTTTTTGCTGGCTTCAGTGGACCTTGGATGAGCCAAAAGTCTTAAATGCAGAATACTTTAGTGGAAATGAGATATTATGTTTGCAGCTGAACTTTTGTCAGCCTAAAGCTCCATGCCTCAAAAGATTTATTCAGGGACTTCCTTGTTTGCTAGTATTACTAGTTTAGTAGTTCCTCCCATTTTTTCCCTTTAAATGAATGTGTTCCAAAACCAACCTCTGCCACCTAATATTGAGATTGTTTTCTGCTTGAATCAAAATATTTTGGTCTCAGGTCCAGCTTGTGCAGATTCACATAGCTTAGTTAAAATGCAAATCATTTCATCTTAATAATGCCACCAGTCTGACAGATCTTTCACATGGAGAATTTTGAAGAATCTGCTTCTCCAGCAATTGTACAATCTGAGCAAGTATCTGGATACCTCCTTAGATGGCATGTGCATCAGCAGTAGCAGAGGATACAGCAGGTATCTGGGGACCTGTACCTTATTTCTATTTACAGCCATAAGGGTTGAAATGGAAAAGTTTTTGAAATGGAAAAATTTTAGAAATGGAAAAATTTGTGGATCTTATGTATTTTCTTTTTTTTTTCCCTTTTTCCACAAAAATCTGTCCTCGTATATTTTGTTGCAGAACAACTGTGTGCTCTGAGATTAAAAATAGAGCTTCATTGCACAGGTTCTTCCCCTTCTTTGCTCTAGCCAACCCAGAAGTCTGAAGGAAAGGTGACTTTAATTGAAAGAGCAGGTGCCCCACTGGTAATTACCTTTGCTTGCCTGTCCCCTCTGTTGCTTACTAAAGTTCATGCCCATCACAGATAGAAAAGCAGCTTTGATGGTGATAAGAAGTAGCAGTAATCCTGCTCACTGCTGCCACTGAGGACGCAGGGAGTGAGAACAGAACAGACACCTGGGAGCAAAGCTGTCATTGTGCCATCAAAAATAAATAAATGGCACAAGCCCCTCTCCTTTAGAGGAAAAGGTCCATCTTCAAAAACCTCTTAGAAGTGGAATAACCTGTAAAAGAAAGGGATGGATTTAACAGGTACTTTCAAGGAGCATCAGGCCAGATGAGGGCAAGAAGATAAATAAGCAAAGTGAGAAAAATGAAACTCAGAGCAGTATAAACCTTTAGTAAGTGCTGCATTCCTGTGGAAGAAGAAAATATCTCTCTTTGGGTTACAACAAAGCGGCAGAAAGTCACTCTGGCAGCACTTTGGTACTGCCAAGTCCAGCAGATGATTGTAATCACTGAACATGATATTGCAAATCACACAGGAGTTTTTATTTAATACTTTACTAGCTCCAGCAAAAGGTCTGATTTACCTTGCTTTTTAGAAAAAGCATCTTCCCAGGCACTCAGCATTCAGTAAACTCTGCAAAGAGGAAAAAATAATGCCAAACCCAGAAGATTGTGACACTTTGCAGGAGAGGCTGTTTAAAGTAATTGATAGGAATATCTGGAGGAAGAGAACACGATGGGAGATGTGTATTCTCCATACAGAGAGAGGGACAACACCTTCCTGTTCAGGGACGAGTTATGCCCATTTCTTTTCAAAGTGAGGCACTGGCCATGCCAGTGAGAGGGCAGTAGGCACAGATCTGTCCCACCAGGATTGTGTTTGTATTCTCCATACTGTGGATCAGACCTTCAGGTGGGGTCTGTGGAGATAACCCGATTTAGGCATTCAAGGGTACATTCATGGAGCTCTGCTCCATTGATGAGTGAGGTCCAAAGTACCATTCAAGCCATCTAGTTGCTGAGAGGGAAATTACATCTCCACAGGTTGAAATGGGAACTTTGATGCACACCTGTAGATCCTAAATGTGGGTGTGATTCTGTGAGCTGAAGGTCAACAGTGGAAGCAAAGCCATCAGAGCTACAGCAGTTGGCAGTAGCTATAAATCTGATCCTATTATTTTCCTGGCTTCCAGCATATCTATGTCCTTATTTACCTTAACCAAAGTTAGTAGACACAGTTTGCTAACAAATTCACTACTGGCAGCAGGATAGAAACGAAGGTATTTTACAGATCCTTATAAAATAGATTGCTAACTGTTAGTGAAATATTAAATTCAGGGGCTTATGCCTGGAATACTTAATGCAGTTCATGATGCATCTTGGACCTCCTTTGTGCTTTTGTGGTTTGGCCAAAGTGTTCGTACATCTGGAATTTGGCTTCTTCATAAAATGTTAAGTGAACACAAAGTTGTCGTCACATACATAGGAAATTACAGAGCTTTGCTTTTGAAAATTCACCTTCACTATGTCTGTACTTTTGAGTAAAATGCCACATTTTAAGTATCTCTTTGGATGTAACAGAACATTTGCTGAGTTGAGGCAAGAATTTTCCTCTGGCTCTGTAGTGTAATGCACACACTTCCTTAAATGAGCTTGGTTTGCCTGCAAAAACCTCCTGCAGGGCTGTGCAATGGCATGGCAAGTAATAGCTTAAACCTGCCTAGAGCAGCATCTTTTAAGAAAAAATTTCCAGCCAGTGTCACATTTAGTTGGCACAGGAGATGCTGTCAGTGCTGGAGCTGAGACTGCCAAATTTTAGCCTTGAAAATGGTAAGTCAGCCTTGGTCTTGTGTCCTGCTCTTCCCACCTCTTGGGGCAAAGAGCTGTGAATTCGCACACAGCCTACGTGTGCTGGGACCTGCTGAGAAATGGTGATCACTCAGTGCTTGCTCTGAGGAAGAGGAGCTCTGGCAGGGAAGAATGTGCTAAAAATGTGCTAAAACCTTCCATTTGAAGAAGCTACCTCAGTCTGAATAAATAAAGAAAACTCACAATTATTTCTCATAGCTGTTTTTCTTTCTTTCTACAACAAAACAAACAGACTGTTTTAAGTAATCTCCTGAGGTAATGGATTGATCTGCTTTTCCGAAAAGGCTTTTATAGTCCTTTTCCTGTCTTCTCTGGAGCATGGTTATATGACTTGAAAATTTATTCACCTGGGCTTTGACACAATTTGTTTTAGAGTTCACCTCCATATCCTTGAATGGATTTTCTTCCTTCCTTGATTCATTATAAAGGAGGTGTTTGAGTTCCTTATGCAAAATTTGCTAATGGCTATTTTCTCTTTCCATCTCTTCTTTTTATCAGAGATTGTGCTCAGTGAGTCAGGATTTATATCAGCTATAACAGTTCATTTCAGTTCTTGGAGGAATTTGGGGGGAATTGAGCTTGGCATTTTGTAGGTTAGTTGCTTAGCTACCTAATGTGGTCTAGGAACATCTCTTTTTTTCCCCCTCTATATTTAGCATGTCCACTGTAGTCTGAACTTTCTTCTGTGTCTCCTTTCATCCCATATGTTAGCAGGCTTTTATAAGGTTTTGCTGGCTACTTCTATAAGAGACTGTGACAGCACATTTTTTAAGTGCTGCATTGTTCCTGTTGCTGCCCTTCAGCAGTTGCCCCTTTTGAATGGACTTCTATGATGTTGTGGTACCACTGTGTGGTTAAATTTCCTTAAGGAGCTGCCAAAATTTGTAGTTATACTGGCCAGTTTAGACTTGGTAGGTAATTTCAAATCTGGCCTGATTAGAAACAACTCCACTGACTTTACGCATAAACACGGAGCAAGTTTAACAGTCTGAAATAGCTGATTTTCTGTATTTGTCATTCAATTCTACTTTGTTTTAGGAAGCATCAATTCAATACCATCAATTCAAAAGGCACAACCTTGTGAACACATTCACAGGACACAGTATCCTGGGCTCACTGTGTAACCTCTCACCAAGTTAGGAACTAATCAACAGGGATGGTGTCTTTGAAATTACCAGATCAAAAATACCTGGGCTGCCTTCAGCCTGCACATTCCCAGTCCTGCTCCTAAGGCTCCCTTCACACAGACAAAGACTTGACTCCAACACAGCAGCTCCTCACTGGAGAGGACAAGTAGTGAATTTTGTTGACTCAAAAAATCAAGGGCAAGAACAGTGGGCAGAGACTGATGCACAGGAAGTTTCACCTGAATATGAGGAAGAACTTCTTTACAGTTCTGAGCGCTGGAACATGCTGCCCAGAGAGGCTGTGGGGTCTCCCTCACTGGAGATATTCAAGAACCATCTGGACACAATCCTGTGCCATGTGTCCTGGGATGACCTTGCTTGAGCAGGGAGGTTGGACCAGATGATCGCATCCGTGCTCCCTCCCAACCTTTCCCATTCTGCGATTCTCTGATTCTGTGATTTAGTGATTTCAGCTCCACCTCCCACCACAAGGGACCATGTCTCCTCTGCCATGCTCTCCTATGCTGGCAGCTCCAGCAGTGCTCTTTCCAACCTTCCCCATCCAAGATGTCCCTCTGGTTTCAGGCAGGCCAGCAGAGGAAAACCCATTTTTATTGTCCCAAAAAATCAGAAATGTAGTTGAAGTCCAGTTAATGAAAAAGTCTGTTTCTTGCCTCATTCTTTCAGCCTGATGAGGTTTCAGAGCAAAACTGTGGCAGCCAGTGTATATACTACAGATTCTCAAAAATCGAAAGGGAAGGAGAGGGAATCAATCCAAACTGATGGGTATAACAATTGTCAGTGACAAAAGATACCACAACCTCACCAGCTGCAACTGGCCAGCCTCACTCCCTCCACTGGGTCTGGCTAGATTTATTCTAACCAGATTCGTGTCTGTCTTAGTTCTGGCTGCAAATATGGGTGCATGAGTGATGGCTACACCAGGAAAACTGGAGTGGGAAGAACCCTGTGATGTGCCTTGAGGCTGTGCCCAATGTTAGATCTTGCTCAGAGGCAGTTTCTGGTATTAGCTCATGAATAAAAAAATGCCATGCACAGTCAACTGCCAGCCACTGGGAGCTGTGGGGACAAGAGAAACCAATTTTAATGAGGAAAATATTCCTCTCATATAATTCCTAGCTGATCCATAACATGAAATGCTTCTGTTTCTCAGGTCCCCATGCACAGCACAGTTCTATAGCTGCTGAGGTTGTTCTCTGAGACTCAGACTTTCATTAAACAAAGGAAAAAAAAGATAAAATGTCTGGCCATCATAGCTGTGAATAAAACCTTCCAAGCATGAAAAGAAAGTCAAGTCTTGCCTGTGCACAGAAGCCAATTGCTTTAACTACTTCAAAAGGCAGAATGGAAGACATTATCCTGGTATAAAGCTATTTTATACCAGTGTAGCTAATCCCATATGGCAGGGAAACATATGGGCAGAGCTCTCAGACACTTCTATCCTAATAGAGGACTAAGCATACCAGAGGAGGCATTATGGCCCATGTTGGCAATCAGGAACAAGCTAGTTTAGCACAACTGATGCAGCTCTTCCACCTGACACAGGAATGCCACAGCCACTCAGCCCTTGGTTCATGCAGAGCCTCCTCTTGCACAGCAATTACACCAACTCAAAACTGAGCTGTAACCTTGCTCTGAGCAAGGCTGCTGTGCTCATATCAGAACAGATCAGCTCCACAAATGTCTGACCATATCACAGCATTGGTAGGGCTTTGCTTTTCCTTTTTAATAACAGAAGCCTGCACTCAGCCATACCTCGGGTTGCAGACAAGTCATCCTGCTGGCAGAGCTTACTGTGCTTGGGAACTGTTCTAACCTTTCAGCAAAAGAAGGATCATTATGTCTGTAGAAACTGACTTTCCCCTAAAAAGGATGGCTGTGAGAGCAGCAAGTACATCTTTGCAACAGAGCACAAGTCTAAATCGGCAGCTGCCCTGAAGTGTTTGTTCTGAGACAAGTGGGTGCTGTCATCCTCTTTCTAGGGGGCACTGACCCTAATGAATGTATCTTCACCTTGATGAGCTGTTTCTGAGGAGTGTAACTCCAAGGGGCTTCCTCCAGTGATTTTTCCTGGTTTTCCCATGACCCTCAAAAATACTTTGTCTCTTTTTCAAACATCTGAAAAAAAAAAAAAAAGCTTCAAATGGTTTCTGCAGCTAATGTGAGCTCCCTGGGGCCTGCAGAAGAAAGTCCTTCTGGTCTCTCCCTCCCTTGTCCTCTAGCCCAGCTCTGCAGCTCTCTGTGGCAGATGGCAGAGCCTGATTTGTCCCAGGTAACTGCTCTGTGCCAGCACCTGGAACTATGCCTGAAGGCTCTGGGCCCTCAGGACTCTGCCCTTGGACCTGTGCTTCCTCTGCACAGTCATCTTCTCAGATGGTCTCAGGCTACGAGAACAGCTCGTGTCAGTGCTCCAGCAGCCAGCCATGGACATTGGGTATGGTATGGATTGTCCATACGGTTACCAGTACAGTTCAACAAAGAGGGGTCATTACAAACCCCAGCTTTGCTTCCAAATTTCTTGCCTGAGTTTTAGGTTCTGAATTTGCCCTTAGTCTGCCACCAGGGCGACATCAATATTTTTAAGAGAGCTGGAAGGCAGAAGCACATTTGTGAGGACACTCAAAAAGTTCCTTACCACTTCCAAAATGGGATGTTAGTCTTACAATGGACCTTTTCATGTAAAATATCTCTGTCATACCTTGTTCCAGCAAAGTGTCTCTCCTGTAGCACCCTGCAAGGATTTTCAAAGAGAGAAAACCTCTGGGCTGCCTGATGGGAAATTCTCACTATCTTTTCCCTGTCTGAGAGGGAAATCCCAAAAACCTGTGCTTAGATATTTAGGGGTGTTTCCCTTCCATCTTTATGCCTGTGGGTTGTGTCTGTGATTACTTGCACATATATAGCTCGTTTTTGCATATGCCAGTCTCTGGAGATCCAATTTTTCTACATTATTGAAGCAGAATTCCTGGAGCCACACTGCCTTCAAGATGTGAGTCTTTTACCCAGTGCTGGGAGATGTCTCTGGCTTTGTTTCTGACAGGTACAGGTCTAAAGATAGTTGTGAAAAGTCACTTTTTGAGGACAAGAGTAATTTATACCCCTGAACAACATCCAATGGGTTTCTCAGTTCCCAGGACACAGGTAAAGGCAGTCAGGGGAGTGAAAGACAAGAAAGCAGGGAAAAATTGCTTTCCTCAGGGAATTTTTCTTGACCATTTGCTAACTGAATGCACACAGACCAGTGTTTCCCAGCTCTTAGTAGATTCACCACAAGCTTCTGCTGTTTTTCCCTGCTGTGCTGCGAAGCAGAGTCTAGGAGGCACATTGCTGGCACATTGCTCAGGAAAACCACCTCCTCATACTCAGGCACGTTTCCCAGGTGCCACACTTCACCTGCTAGGGCAGACAGGCTTCTCCCAATTACTCACCCCATCTGGGCCAGCCAGGAGTGGCCTCCCCTCTCTCGGTCCCCGCACCTGCAAAACCTCACACATCCAGGGCTGAAACCCATCAACTGTCCCTGCCCTGTGCCTGTGGGAAGCCCTAAGGAAGAGCATGGGGTTGGGTATGACAGCAGCAAGGGATTTTCCTTGCCATGGCAAACCTCAGCAAGCTGATCAACCACTTTCCTGCTTCCTTCTACCATTCCCCATCCCTGAAAATCTTCAAAGCCAGGTTGGATGGAGCCCTGAACAACCTGATCTAGTGGGTGCCATCCCTGTCCATGGCAGAAGGGTTGAAAGTAGATGATCTATAAGGTCCTTTCCAATTCAAACCATTCTATGGTTCCCTGATTACCACCCCAAGCCCAGGGCACTCAGCAGCACAGCTGGGAGCATGGTCACGCCTTTTTCAGGTCTTATTAAAGCTGCAGTGTGTGTGTGTGTCTGCTCAGCAGCAGGTGAGAAGCACAGAGGCAAGTGCCGACAAAAACAGGCCCAGGGGACCCATTTCTATAGGAAATGCCAAAAGACTGGAGTGTGTGGAGCACAGTTCATGAACTTTGGTGGGGAGGGGCAGCAATACCCTGCCAGGTGTGGGATTTGGAGAGGTTTTACACTCAGAGAGGACTGCGGAAATATGCAGAGCAGCTTCCAAAGAAGAATTAGAGGTAAGCTTAGCCTGTACAATATGGAAGTGAGCTTGGAGCACAGCACTAGGGCAGCTGGAGGATCAGCCTGTCCAGGGAAAATTGAGCTGCTGAGAGGACTTGAGGTGTCCAAAGCCTGGCAGCGCCTTGGAGAGAGGCCTGGTAGCTTGGCAGCCACACGGTTCTGCTCTGAGTTCCAGAAGGAATGAGAGGTTTAGTTCAGAGCTGGTATTTGCTCTGCGGTGTTGCTCCTAAAAGCATTAAAAAATGCTTTCCTGTTTTATTTGGCTGATTGATTTGTTGTTTTTCCTTGCTATTCTTTCTCAGCCCTGTAGTAGTGGCTAGGCTTTGCTCTCCCTTCTAGGACTGTATGCTAGGCAGGAGACCTGTCAGGTGGGATGGGATCCCACAGCAGGGCCTGAATTTGGGACAGCCACTTTCCAGTTTGTTCTACATATAGAGACCCTTCTGCGTGGGATCCCTGGACTATCTCTCTGTGACTGCTTTCAAATTAATCCAGGTGTTATGCTGCACCATGAAAAATGCCATTAAACACAAGGAAGGAAGCCCCCACAGACCCACACATTCTCCTTTGAACAAACAAGGACTCCAAAGAGATGGAAATGTAAGTGATGCGCTGCATGCAGACAGTGGGAAGCATTAGAAACACTGAGATTAGTTTGCAAATCCTTTTTCAAAGCAGAAGCAGTAGGACACAGCTAGATCAGACATATATAATTTTTCTGTTCACAAATGCTTTTAGACACTTAATCATAGCCTGTGGCATGTTCACAAGAGGATGTGCATTGGAGCAAATCCTTGGTCCATATGCTCTGGAGCAATCCCCAGTTCCTCCTCAGTTACAGCCAAAAGTGTCATGAATTTTGGGAAAATCATCTGTCTTGTTATCATTAGGAGCATGGATGTATTCCCTGCCATATATTATAACCAATATTTTTTTATTATTAATCTTTTAAATGAGGCAGTTACTCCCAAATGCAACATCTTCCTTTAATAATATCAGATTTTCATAGCTTCTAATCTCTGCACCCAGATACTATTTTGTTTCAGTCTGTCCTTATCTGCAGCACAAAATTTGTTTTCTATTTCTCTTGCTTGGTAAATCACAATTTTTCATATGCTGCCACAGATGCTTTGCATGGCCAGACTTCATTCTATTAATGTTCACCTTCAGACAAGCACTGCCTGCATGAGAATTTTGGCTCTTATTTGGTATGGGGACTTAGCAAGGCGAGGCATATGCCTGTCACCGGCTCATGCCTCTTCTTTTGGGGCTTTATTTTTTCCTCTGTGCACTTTTTTTCCTAAAGCATCATTTAGTAAGAGCCTGGCAGGTCTGCAATGTGCTTGAGTATCTGGGAGCACAGGCAGTATTTCTCCCACACAAGTGATCCCACCAGAATCCAGCCCTGCTGCCCCACAGCAGCAGGAAGGAAGACTCAAGGGGTCAGAGGAAAAGAGTAATTTGTTTCTTAGCAAGGGGTAGATCACTGAACAAGAAACTTTCAAGTCCGGCAAGCCACTGAGCAAACATGAACTATGCCAGAGAGCAAGCTGCAAAGGGGAGAAGGAAAAGCCTTTCTCTGGGGATGGGATAATGCACGTCTGACATCCTTGCCTGACTTTTCAACAGAAGGCTAGAGGAACACTGCAGCAGATTGCCTGGGGAGGCTGTTCTCTCCCCAGCACCGGATGTTTTGAGCAAACGCCGTCTCTTAGGAGCAATTGAAGGTACTGCCATACAGTACCTATGCACAGGTATGACTGCAGGATTTTCTGAGGGTTTACTTGTATTGTTTTGTCACCCTCCTGCTCTGCCCCACAGAGGGCACTGACAAAATGTTTGCCCTCTGTAAGGGCAGGGAGCCAGTATTTGAGACAAGTACTTACTCAAAAAGTTATTGCTGTCCTCTTGGTTATCAGCCACAGTTCCTCTATGCAGAGTTTTACATTGTGTGTTGTAATGCACACACCACCTTCCCTCTGCCAGCAGAGGAAGAAGCTGACTTGGAGCCAAGACAAATGAAATGTTCTCTGCTCATTGCCCAAGCTGAGTAAAACACTGAAGATAAACAAATAGCATGTGTGCCTAAAGCTGCTTGGATTTACCATTTTCATATCCCAGGTTAGCCTGGTTCAGTGAAGGATTCTTAGGGACATTTTTAACCTGGGCAGCCTTAAAGGGGGAAGGATCATGTTGCTTAACACCCTTCCCAGGGGAAGAGAAATCTTAAAAGGTGTCCCTGATCAACAGCCCAGCTTCCCAAACAGCACTACATCTGTTTCAGCCAGCAGTGGCCTCAGGGAAGTTTAGCTCTAAACTCTGCCTGCTGGGCCCAGGCACAGATAAAACTACCTTTACCCACCTTATATGTTGCAGCTATTTTGCAGGCAGGTAGTGGAGACCAAAGCCTGCATTTTAGGAAAAACTCTTGATGGCTTTAAGTAATTTTGCATGTTTGGTAGCACATCAAGCCATTTATGTCTTTATGATGTTGCACAGCACTCAAGCAGGAAAGTGCTTTAAAATTATAAAACTTCTTGTAAAGAAATTCATAACCTTCCTGTGTGCATCCGAATATGGCTCTCAACGGGAGCTTCCACTAAAGAGAGACCTGCAAGCCAAAGTGATTTTGCTGCTGTCTAGAAGGAGGTGATCCTACAGATTGAGGCAAGAACCCAAACCTCCTTGCTGTGCAGACTTGTCTGGTAAAAAAATGTGGATTGACCCTCACTGGATGACAAGTGCCCACCAAAGCCACTTTATTGCTCCCCCTCCTCAACAGGATGGGGGAGAGAAATCCTAACAAAAGGTTCATGGGTCAAGATATGGACAGGGAGGATCACTCACCCATTAGTGTCATGGGCAAAGGAGACTGAACTTGGGCAAAAATTAATATATTATCAATTAGATCAGAGAAGGATAATAAGAAATAAAAACTAAATCTTAGAACACCTTCCTCTCATCCCGCCCTTTTTGCTGGGCTTAACTTCACTCTTGATTTTCTCTGTCTCCTCAATCTGCCTTGGAGATACTTGGTGTTGGCTCAGTCAGACATGGGAGAAGCTTCTGGCATCTTCTCACAGAAGCCACTCCTGTAGCCTCCCCACTATCAACACCTTGCACAAAAACCTACTCCACAAGGCAAATGGGAGAAGCAGAGCTCTGTCCTGGCCACACATGTGAGCACTGAGAGAGTTTGGTGCACTGTGATGGGCACTGGTGGGCGCCAGAATTAAATGCAGAGCAATGTGATGCTGTGTGGAACTGAAACAGCCACTGTGGGACAGTGGTACCTAAAGTGCCCTTCCAGGAGCAGTCAACACCGTGGCTTTATCCAGGTAGGAGGGGCAGCATTCTCCTGTGCACAGCGTGGGACAAGGCTGGCGAGGAAACGCAAGAGGGAGCACAGAACAGTGTTTAATAATGAACATCTGGCTCTCAGAGCACAGGCTGAGAGGCTGATTTATCGACACCAAGACAATGGACTATTGTGCTGTGTCACAGGGACCATTCGACTGGGTCTATTCATTCCTACAGATATATGAACTGCCCATCTCTTATAAATGATCTCCTCCTGTCTTAGGTTGTTGCCTTCTCACTTCTTTTCTCTACTGCTCTTCCTGGAGGGTATTTTTGAGCTGTAATATATAAATATCTGACACCAGTGCATTATTTTGCTCCTTGGCTGTGGTCAATGGCAGCATGTAAGAGTGTTGTCTAAGGGGGATTTTCCTACTTGTAACAAAACCATATCCTCTCACTACAGTTTGTTCTGCCCTTTCATATTCTGGCAGGTAATGTGACTGAGCAATCAGAGGTAATTACTGCAGCCTGAGGACTAAGAAATCAGATGCTCTGCTGCAAACTGCAAACCTGCTCTTCCCAGGTTCTTTATGAATGGTGCCACCAAACATCAGTGAGGCCTTGAAAATTCCTCAGGAAAATTGAATCTGCATTGTTATTGTGTAAATAGGAAAACAAAGGCACAGTCAAGTCCTAACACAAATTATGAACTGTGATTCAGAGAGACCCCAATTCTTGGCATCCTAATGTTGATGCCAAGGGCCTTGTTCTCATGTGTTGTGAGATATGTATTTCCCACCAATGCAGAGTGGAAGAGAATTGCTGTTTGAGAATAGAAGGAAGCATTTGCTATCTCCCTTCTGTTTCCATTTCCTTCAGTCTAAATAATGCTGTGAAGTACAAGACTGGATGAGGGAAAAGTCTGTTATAAAAGTAGTCAAATCTTAGCATTCAGCTAAGGAAATGTCAGCACTAATACTGTTTGTGCCGTGTTAATTCAGGCCCCTCCATGCATAAGCATTTGAGGACAGATTATAGTTGCATACATTGTTTCCTCTAGTCCCCCTCCTCATTTAGTACCCAGAAAGGATGATGCTCAGTTAGTGAGCAGTTAGTCAATAATCTCTTCTACCCTTGCTGTTGTGGAAGGGTCCTGTGTCTTATTTAATGCCTGTGTTTAAACCCTGCTCTGAATACTGCATTACTTCTTTTCTCCTAGGCACGTCTCTGCAATTCTTTGGTGTCTGGGTACTTCACAAACACAAGAACTTGTTGTCACAGCCTGCAAGCGAGACCAACCCCCTTGTACCAGGGAGAGAGCCAAGATACAGACTGAGGTTGGAAACCATCTTTAAATTTGAATGTTTAGTGGAAAGACATTGAGGTGCTGGAGTATAACAAGAGACGGGCAACAGAGATGGGGAAGGGTCTGGAGCATGTCTGATGAGGAACACCTGAGGGAGTTTGGGGGTGTTTTATCTGGAGAAAAGAAAGCTAAGGGGAGACCTTATCCCTCTCTGTAACTACCTGAAAGGAGGTTGTAGCCAGGTGGGGGTCAGCCTATTCTCCCAGGCAACAAGTAATAGGATAAGAAAAAAAGATCTTAATTTGTACCAGGAGTGGTTAAGATGGGAACTAGGAAAAATTTCTTCACTCAAAGAGTGGTCAAGCATTGGAACAGACTGCCCAGGGAAGTAGTAGAATCACTATCCTTGGAAGCATTCAAAATAAGTGTAGATGTGGTGTTTAGGGACATGGTTTGATGGTGGACTTGGCAATGCTGAGTTAGTGGTTGGATTTGACGATATTAGAAGGCTTGTCCAACCTTAATGATTCTAGGATACCAATGACTGTTACCTTTGTTTTTAACTGCTTAAAATGATCCAAGCTTATAGCAGAATGACTCCAGTTTAGGATTACCACTGTTCAGCTCTTTCCCTACCAAACAGCCATGTAGGGCTCCGTGCTGGTGCCTGTGTACGAGCTGGGGAGATGCTGTGCTGGAGCTCTGAGCCTTGGCACTGAGCAGTGACAGGTAGCTCAGGCTAGTTACACATGGAGTAAACCCAACAGATCTGCTCTGGCAGGTCCAGACAGACAGAGCAGGAGAATGTCTAAGCCCTGCTGGCAGAGCTGCCCGGGCAGGCTGTGAGCCAGCAGCCTGGGCTCGGACACGAGGACTGTGGTGGGCAGGAGACTGGGCACACAGTGCCAGAGCCCACTCCGGAGGTCTTTCACAGTGGTACAGGCAAAGCTAATATAGTCTTGGCCTCGGGTTTTCAGGATTAAAGGCAGCATTGGTGCTGCTGGAGCCAAGAGGAAGCGTCAGTCTTCAGAAAGTGTCACCCAAAAGCTGCAGGCCAGTTTCAGAAATAATCTGCAAGCAATTTGTCCACAGTCATATGGGAAATCTGTGGCAGTCTGGAAATACAATGCAGACATCCCTCTCCCAGCCCAGTGTTTTAATAACAAAGCTGTACTTCCCAGATACTCACCTACTGAGTTATTTTTTCCTCTATCAGAAACATTCTTTATACATGTCTATTTTCTTTCCCACAACAGCTTTGCAAGGGTGGATCTTTGTTATAGACCATTTTTTCCACATTGAATACTGAGGGTATTCTAATGAATTTAGTTTGTAGAGACCTATGAAAATATTTTTGACAATTAACATTCAAGTACTCCAAATATGTTTGCTAGCCTGCAGGAGCATAGAGTGGTGAGATTTTAATTCCCCCATGAGATGAAATGTAGAGGGACCTGCAGCTAGAAGGTATTAGCATTTTAGGAACCAGAGTCCAAGGGGAAAAATGCTATAGTGTGATGCATTCAAAAATACGTGTGAGTTGGGGTAAACAGAAATGCTGTTCTGTGAAGTGATGCTTGGGGAATAGTCAAACCTTTCTGCCTTGTGGAATTTATACTCAATATTTCCAGGCACAAGATCGATCTCTCGGAAACTTTTTAGTCTTTTAACTCTTGTTAGCATTCTTCTGTGCAAATGTAGACAAGACTTAAGCGGCTGATTTCAACTGGTACTTAATTTTTGCAGAAACTCTGGGTACCTAGTCACTCAGGAGGTAAGGTCAGTGAAAGGATCAGTCCAAGCCGTTGTCCAGGAGATGGTAAGGCCAGAGCACTGTGGTTGTTCTTAACCAAGTTAGTGAAAGCTTGATATATATCAAAGAAGAGCACGCTTCCCTCCACACTGCAATAACCCCAAAAAAAAAAAATGCAATAAGCTGAAAAGGTTATTGTGAGAAGCCCTGTTTAGACACTTGTTACTGTGTTTCTTTACCTGCATGCCACGGAGATAGTTTAAGAGCAAAGTCATCCTCTCTGCAGGGTGCAGAGCTCTACTGGCTATTTTAAGACATAGAGGCAGCAGGAGAGGAAGGACTACTGATGATTGGAGAAATGATAATCACTGTGCAAGGGCAAGATGCACAAGCACCAGTGACTCAGAAAATTGTGTGCCAGCCGGAGGGAGGACTGCGGGGTGAAGGGGTGCTGGAGGAACAACCTCTGCACAGCCCTGGCTCTGGAAGCTGCTGCTCCTTTCAGGCACAAGCATGGTGTTGTGACTCAGTTCAAAGCCACAGCAGCCAGTTGTGAGATATTTCTGAGCACTGAATTGTGAACAACTTATTCTTTCCAAAGCCTGCATCTACCTCTTTGAAATCACATTGCAGAGATTTTTGTGGTGCCAGAGTTATGATTTAAGGACAGGTTCTGTTTTCATGGCAGGGGATAAGAAGGGTCATTTCTGGAGAGCTGTTTGTGTAAGCTGCAGCAGTGAATTAATGATTAGATGGGGGAGAGCAAGCTAAAAAACCAAGTAGTTAAGCCAGTGTATGTATTTTGGACCCCAGGTTCTTCCTGAATTAATGTTGGTTACAAGCATTTAAGTAGCAAGAGACAAATCTGGTGAAATAACTACCCATGGGGAATCTCCAAGACTGTAGAGGGAACATGGCCAGGGTATCTAACTTGGACATCTGAGGTTTGGTATGATGCCATGAGATGGAGAATGTAAGGTCAAGAGGACACAGTGTCATTTCCTGATGAGGTGAAGGTGGGTCTCTGTGTCGAACAGAACACAGAGCCTTTGCTGAAAACATTAGAGAAAATATCTGTAGGAGTTCAGATGAACAACTGCAGAGATGTTTGGGAAGTGCAGTAATACTTATGATAATTTATGAAAAGGCTATTGCTAAAATATAGAGGCAAAGACAAAGATGATGAGAAATAAACCCACAGGCTGAAAAATGTTTTCCAGCACTATGAAACACATGGTGTCCTTACAGCAGCAGAGCATGGACCACTTCAATACTACCCAAAAAAGTCAATTGCCTAATTGTCCTGTGCAATTCCTCATCCCAGTGGGTGCCTTGCCCTAGGTTCTTCACATCTCCCAAGTTCTGTCATTATTAGCAGTATTTGTGGCTTCTGGATCTCAGGATGAATTCGTAGGCTAGTGAGACCCCATGGCTCCTTCATCAGTCTTTCAGCCAGACAGGGACCAACTGGCCTTGGTATGAGCTTGTATCATTGCACACAGAGCAAAACAATACTAAAACATGAAGGGCTTTCTAAAAGAGTACTTGGGGGTTTTATTGACATATTGTCCAGAGGGAAGTGGGAGAGAGAGATTTGGAAGAAATGTTAGAGAAGTGTTAAGAAGCTGTCAGTGTAATGCTGTCATGTGCTAATTAATGCAGGGGAGAAGATGATTATACTGGAATTATACAAAAAGCCTTATCTCAGGTTAGCAGCAATTGACTGGAGTTTAAATCATTTACCAGAATTAATTAAGCATTGCATCCAAATGCCTCAGAAATTATCATGGTGCAAATCATCCCGGAACAATAGCAAGCCTCACCATTAGCTGGTATTAGTTGGTTTACTCCACTGACTTCAAAATACTTTATCAAACCAGTCAAACAATAGGAAACAATAATCAAAGGACTTATTTCAACCACTGAACAATTCCAGTAGCAGCTCAGAAGAAGAGATGATATTGTTATCAATTTTCCCAGCACAATGTCTCAGAGCTAGCTCGTGTTATCAGACCAAAAGCCATTACAAACAAAGAAAAATACCAACCTGAGGGGCTGCCTCTCTGCTCCTGGAGACATACTCAGAAACAGGCCAAATTTACCACTTCATTCTGAGGCAAGCTTAGCCACCATCTCCCCATCCACATTAGGCCTGTGGATATTTCCCCATGTGGTTACAGAAGCCAGGGAAAATCAACATCATCCACCCCAGGAGCAGGTGGGTGGACCTAATTTGAGGTAAGGCTGTCTTCAGATCACTAAGAGAACATAAAGTACAAAGTTTTTGGAGACATCTGGGCTTCAGTGAGCTTTGGAGATCCCTCAGCTTCAGGGGTGACATAAGAGGTTCTCCAAAGTTGGTGGGATTTCTCAGGATGGAAAGCTGTATGTGTGGGGATGCAGACAGTCCAGGAAAAGAGCGCTTCTTCCACCCTGCTATCCACTTCCCTTCTTAAATCCCAGGAAGATATGTTAGCACAAAATTCTTAATCTTACAAGTTGCAGGTAACGTTAATCTGAAAAGCTTCCTGTAGCTGTAAAAGTAATTCCAAACTGCAGATGTTCACAGCTTGTAAATCTCCTTATGACTGCATGCAAACCCAAGTAAAAGCACAGGAAATCCATGTACTCATCACCAGCAAACAAATTAAATTAACATCTAGCTTGTTACCAGAGTCCTTGTGCTACAAACCTGTCAACCACTCATCCCAGCAGAGGCAGAGGTGCCTTTTGAAGTGGCCCTGTGAGCCATCAGCCAAGCTCGTCACCTCAAATAAGCAAAGCCTTCAATCCTCTGCCCCCCACATCACAAGCATGCCCTTTTCAGCTCATTTGATTGCTCTTGCTGGACTTCTTGACATAAGCTGCCTCTCTCCAGCTACATTTTCTTCAACAGTGCCTAGGGACTCTCCCGTGACAACTGATGATAAGGTGAATTTGTCCTACACGAATTACAGTTGCTGTTTCTCCTTTCCCTGGGGAGAGCAGTGATTATTTCCCTCTCAGGAGTTGTGCTGGGTTTCTGGCATTTGCACTCTCTGGCATGTCACTAGGAGATGGTGCAAACCCTTGTGATTTCCAGTGCATCTCTTGGCTGCTGGATTCCCAGGCACTGGCCCCCAGTCCTGTGGGTCTGGTCCTCAGAATACTGCAGGATAAGCAACAGCTATCAGTTTTTTTATTGTTACTCTGCAAACAATGTATTAAAGACAATTTGAGTCAAGAGGGAAAGTCAGGATCACAATGACCTATTTTTTGATACAGGGCATATCCATGGCCACCATCTGGCTGGGTTTTCTCTGAAGTGCTTTGTAGTTTCCCTCTCCTAGTGCAAAATGCTTGTGCATCATGGTTTACTCCTTGCAAAGGATGCATGGATTGTTTGCAAGCTGAGAAGCTTTTCTCCACCTGCAGTGGGGTTCCCCAGGCACTCCCACTGCAAGTCACCCTGTTGGGGGCTACCTGAGCAAACCAGGGCACTTAGCAGTGCTACAGGTGTCTGTAATGCAACAGGGGACACTATAAGGCCACCTCCTACAACCCACATCTCTGAGGTGCCTTTATTCATGTTATGACCACGTGTACAGCTCTCCAGTGTACTCACAGCTGGAGTCACAGCCCCAGGGTTTGCCCTGCAGGCAGTCAGGCAGAGCAGCAGGGCAGTTGCTGCTACACCACAGCATTTCAGAGAGGCACAGTGAGCAGCCAGGGCTCAGACACCCCGTGTGTGCATGTCAAAGCCAACACAGGAAGGCAGCCCTAAGGGAAAAACAACCTTCCTCTTCACCACTCACCTTTGTCACCCTTTCTGCGAGTGATCAAATTCCCAGCTTTGCTCTGGAAACCTTCCAAAGCTCCCCTAATCTCTGCAAGTTTTCTGTCTGCTTTTTCCCATCTTTGTGGTGGTTGGCAGTTTTCTCATCCAGTTATTTAAAAATTATCCTAATATGCAAGGGGCACCTACAAAAACAACAGCAATAAAGAAGATGCTTTACGCATACAGAAATGAGTATCATAATTGGTTGAAGGAAAATTCAAAATTTTAATTGCTATGTGAGTGACACACGGAGAAGGACATGGTTTCCATGTGTGTGCAAGGAACTAACACATTTCTGATTTAATTACAGGACTAGGCATAAACAGCAGCAGT
The DNA here is from genome assembly GCA_013400735.1 of Pomatostomus ruficeps. Classification (NCBI taxonomy): domain Eukaryota; kingdom Metazoa; phylum Chordata; class Aves; order Passeriformes; family Timaliidae; genus Pomatostomus; species Pomatostomus ruficeps. Next base: position 37,743 of record VYZT01039717.1, read on the forward strand.
CAGCAGTGTCAGGAGGTTTAGAAAAAGGAAACATGATATCTAAATGGCTAGGGTTCAGAATAATTCACCAGACAACAGATTATTAAAAAAAAACCCAACAAAAATGGAATAGAGAAAGGAGTAGACAAAGCCACAAGATCATCTGAAACAGAACCAGGTACAAAAACTGATGAGACCAAATCCCTCTGAAAATGCTTATATTTTGGTTCATGCAAGTTACCTACCAGGAGGACAAGATTTGTGCAGCAGCCACTCCCAGCCTGATGTAGAATGCCCAGGAGCATCTCCAACCTCCTAAAGTACAGGAGACCACAAGCCCTCATCCCTACAGTATGAGTGTGATGCAAGTCTGAGTGCAAGCCTTGGTCTGGCCTGTCACTTCTGTATCAACAAGGTGAGCAGTGCCTCTTGTTTTGCTTGCACTGTGGACTGCTGTAATTCCTTTCATCAGTTGCCAGCCCTTGGTATATCTCATTTTGGTTTGGGGGCTTTTTTTTGGTAGCTGAAAAACTCAAGGTAAATTGAATTTTGTGTTTGCTCTGAAAGCTCTCCAAATGTTCATGTAAATGAAAAATCTTTGTCCTTTACACTCCTATGGCAAATAAAATTTGTTATTTTTAAATCTATGGTAGGACAAAGGAATAAAGCAACAGTAAATCTTATTTCCAATGATACTGGTTAGAAAGAGATGCTGTGATGCCAGTTGTATTTCTTGTGCCCTGCAAGGTCTGCTGGTCTCCTGCAGTGTGAGTGGGGCTGAATGATGTGGGAAGCAGTGGATGGAGCCTGAATACCTGAGTTTCATTTACACCTGTCCTAAGCTACACAAAGGGCAAAAACAAGCTCTGTTTTCAGTTTTGGTCTTTCTTCTGACCCAGGCTTGGTAGTGGGGTCAGGCATCTGTCCTTGACAGGAAAATGCTGTGGTGAATTTTGCCAGCAGGCAGTGGTGAGCAGCCGTGGTGAAGCTTTCCATGTCCATGAGGTTCAAGCCTCTCTGAGTAGGATGGATGCAGGATGTGTAAATGAAAGAGGATTATATTGAAAACACTTCCTTACTGTTGACTCACTTTATCTCTTTCACAAAATACTTCCCTTACCATACCAGCTTCATCAATTTATACAGATACAATTAATTAGAAGGAAATACTGCCTTTTCTGACTCTGATAGAGAGGGAGATGAGAATCTCTGGACTCAGAATTTTCAGCAGTTTTTCACCTATCTGCTCAAACACTGCAGGGAGCTGTACTAAGTCCTCACTGGCTTGGCTGTGGGCAGACCCTTTGGACCAGGCTTTGTTGAAGTTTCTCCTACAAGTAACCCCAGAGGATTCCACTATGTACATGTACAGCAAAGGTTGTTTAAGTTCCTGTCTCTGCCTCTGGATATTTGTTTCCTGTCTCAGGAGCGGGGATGGAATAAGCTTACATCAGTTTCTCTTCAGCAAACATGGAAACAGCCCTGTGAATGTAAAGTGCAAATATCCCTCTTTACATTACTTCTGCTACCAGGAAAAAAAAAGCAGCACTCATGACCTCTTGTCACGTTCCATAATATTGCTTGACTTTTCATGTCAAGTAGCCCTTTCAGATTTTTAAGAACATGTGAGAAAAGTTTCATTCATCAGGGTACTTGAAAATAGTTGAATTAAGTCTTGAAATCACTCGAAGTCTTTTTGTTGGCTTAAGAGGAATGCTGGTGGGTCACCTGTGGTCCTGCATGTGGGACAGCTCTCCTGTCAAGCATCAGAGGCTTAGTTCCTATCAAAAGGATCCTAAAGCCTTCAGGAGCAACCAGCAGGTGAACAAGCAGCTTTGTGATCTTGCAGACATTTGGGTGGCTCTATGTCCCCGAGAAGCTTTGGCCAACAGCTTTGTTTCAGTTCTGTGGTGTGTTACCAGGCAGGAGGGGGCACGGGTTATGGGTGCACCCTCTGATACGGTTCAGTCTGTTGACAGGTGGAGGAGATCCTGCTTTTCAAAATGCAGGGAAGAACCTGAAGGGCACACAGAGCCTTGTTAATATCTCCAGCTTTCTTTGACGCATCTGAAAAGAGACTGAAAGTTGCCTTCTCTGAGATTTACTTCCAACAACCATTAATGGCACTTTGGATTCAGCCTTCATTGGTTTCCCTTCCTCAGACCTTTCCAATGGTTCCAATGCCCAACACATCTTGCATTTTCTATGGTTTTAGGCACAGATATGCCTTGGAGGAAGATGTTTTAAGAACAGTTTCCCTGTTTTTTATATCCGTAGCAGTAAATCCTGTTCACAGGATAATGTGGTGCCCATTAAGTGCAGTCCATTCTGGAACCGCAGTTTGCTGCGGCCTACAAATAAAATGGATTAGTTCAGTTATTTTAAGGTATTTCCAGTCGCAGTTATTCCTCAGCAACATGGATGGATATTTTTCCAAACTAGGACACAGCTGGTTTATATTATAGCTGCACTCACAGCACCCAGGAAGGAGTCAGATGAGTCATCCCAAGAACCTTTCAGATGTGGGGTGGGAAATCTATTCATGTGTTACCAGGAGCTGATCCAATATCCAATGGTCTGTTACACAGAGCAGATAAGCAATGGATCTGGTGGGAAAATCTCTGCCCTAGAATGCCCTTTCTCTCTTTCCAAAGAGACAAAAGATTAGAGCCAAGCTTGACTGTTCACAGAGGAGATCTTTGGCACGTTGCGGGGAGGAACACGGCACAAAGTTAAATCAAACTTCCAGCCAAACCAGCAACAGGCTTTCAAATCATGTCTGTGGGGGTTGCAAGGGTTAGAATGGGTGCTGGCAGAGCCACGTGTTGTTGGGATGTCTGTGTCACACGCTGCAGGGACCTGCCAGGCCACCTGCCTGGCTTTAGGCACCAGGAGCCTGCTGGGCAGGAGGTGCGAGGCCACCCTGCCTCTGCCTCCAGGAAAGAGGGAGATGCATTGGCCACAAATGAGCACTGGAAACCTGGCTGGTGACTTTGGCCCTAGGCTGAAGGCCATCAGGGAATGTCACTATCATGGTAATTCATGCATCTAACCTGTAAATAAGACATTCCCTGTGGCTGCCTGATCCTTCACCTAGGGAGGGGATTTTTGCAGCCCCGGGCCTGTCACTGATTGACTGCAGAGCCTTGGGGGAAGAGCTGTGGAGAGCTTGTTAGTGGGCAGTGCCTCCTGCAGGAACTGAAGGTCTGGAAGACACCTGCCAGGCTGTTTGATTTTTAAATGCATAGTCCATAGCCCTGCTGTGCCTTGTTTCTGCACACACACAGATGATGTGGGGCTAATGCAGGAGAACCATAAAGCCCTTCACCCCACTGTCACATTGAAAGTGTGTAATGCAGAAGGGAAGCTTATTTAGGCACATTCTGACATGGGGAGCAAAAGGGAAACAAAAGCCTTATTTCAAATAAATAACTTTAATAGCCATCCAGGTTTTGCAAACTCAGACTCCGTAAGAATGCCCCAGAACATTTCATGAGAGGCTGAGTAGGACATAACTGTAAAGACAACCAGGCCGATGAAAGTCTTGATGCTACTTATGTCTTACAGCTACTGTCCACGGCATGTAGGAATGTGGCTGGTAGACAAGGGGCTTGGCAGACTAACAAAAGAAATGCCATGTTGTAAAAACAGAGTGAATCAAGACCTCAGCTTGGCTGTGTTCAAAGGAGAACAGGTCTCTTGCAGAGGATATAAATGGCAAGCTCCCAACCCTCAAGGGGACCATGTGTGCTCCTCTGTGGGGAAATCTGTTGTTCACTGCTGGCCCAGGCAAAAACAGCAAAAGTTCAGCAGGGACCAAAGCAAAGGAAGCCTTCATGGTTCATGTGTACTCAAGGCCAGAGGATGGATGGAAACTCTTCCATGTGGTGTTGCAGCATGACAGAAGTGGAAGTAGTCTGACACATCTTCCCGCTCCCCTGGAGAGTGATTGGGGATTGGAAAGGGACTGGAGGAAATCACCTTCCTTACATTCTGTTCTTCTGCATTATGGGATCTGTATCCTCTGGTCCAATTGAAGAACATCTTCGTTCTTGGTATATTGTTTAAAAGTCCTTATTTTCCCTGAAATTTTTATCATGCATTACCAATTTTCTAGGCTTCAGAACTTTGATTTTTATCAGTTCTGATCTGCTTCCCCTCTCCCTCTCTGTCATATGGTGCTTTTCTATTTCTGATTAGAGCCTTCACTTTGCCACAGAAACTGGAAGGGATTTTAGCCAATGTTGTCTTCTTTATTGATTGTGATAATGTGATTATTTTGATTTGAAAAATTGTTGCTTTCCATTAGCCTTCTGTCTTTGCCTTTTCTCCTGTTTGCTTATAATTTGCTTATAATGTTTTTAGTCTGGAGGAATTAGCCCTTCTGAATCATCACACTTGTGTGTCATTTATTAAGTGGGATTGTTCTCTTTCCCCTATTAAGCAGTAAGACTGTCACTCAGTGCCTGAGGTTTTGCAGTGTGAGACGTGCACAAAACCCCAGGACATAAATCTCTCTCCCTGGATGTCAGCAGCACCTTGCTGCTCCCCTCTTAATTGCTGTCAGACCTTGTAACTGAAGTCCCACGGTTTTCATGTCTGAGGACATGTCTGTGCTAAGGTGAAGGCCTGCACTGTTGCACAAACACTTCTTAGCTTGAAATTACCTAAGAGATGTCATAACCATGGGGAAAATGTAGATTTACTAATTTCAGCCCTAGGGAGCTGCTCAGCCCATGGTGTCAGCTCCCAGGTGAGTATGTTCACAGGATGCTGCAGCTCCTGAGGAACTTTTGGGCCCTGCACAAGCTCTGTATAAGCAGAGGCTGCCCCATTTCACAGCCTCTGTTTTTCAAACCTCCTGTACCCTTGGGGGCAGAGTATCTCAGTGTTAGAAATTGTAATATGGTCTGTGGGCAGAGCAATTACCCTAAGGCAGAACTGCATAGTTGGAGCAAAGAAGTTTTATCAGGAATCTGCGGAGCTTCTCCCTTGACCTTGTGCCCAGGAATGTGGTGCTACCCACACTCTTCTCATCCAAGACAGCTGAGGGTCATGCAAAGGTTCTATATGTATCTGCAGTTTACACATAAGAAAATCTTAAATGCATCTGCAGTCAACTAACACTGAAGGTCAAGGACAGAACAAGGGCAGTCTTGCTCAGAGCTGGCCTTGTGAGCACTGAGGGAGGATTGGCAGTGCAGAAGGCCCTCCACAAGACAGATTGGACATGAAAAGGGCACAGATCCCTGCAAACAGACTGAGGCTGATGTAGCAAGCAGCCAAGTCTGGGCTTGACCCAAGGCTGCTGGAAGTGGGAAGGGTTCCACTGCATCTGCTCATGGCACCACTGACAGCACAGTGGGACTAGCAGAGGTATCACAATCCTCCCCCTGACTGTAAATAAGACAGGCAGGGCCAACCTGGTCTCAACAGCTCTTATTATTCTCATCAAACATTGTGTGAACCTGTGATTTTGCAGCCAGCTTTGGTTGTAGGGCCACAGTGCCCATGACACACGGGTGAAGAGGGTTTGTGCACCCAGGAGTGCAGGAAAGACAGTGGCTGAAGGCCAGTCACATCCTGGCTGGGAGTGCTGGGCTAGACTTTTCAGACAAACTGCAAATGTTTCAGTCAGGCTGAAGTTACCAAGAATGAACTGGGGGGTACAATCCTGGCATATTGTGAATGTCTTGACATGTAATATCTGCAAGCACTTGACACAATCCCTGCTAAGGGGATGACGAGGAGTGGAAACAGCATGGGCATTGCTGTTTAGCTCATTATTTAGACACATAAGTGCCTCATGGTGCCATTGACTGTGCTTATACAGCCTCATTTTTGAGATAATTAGTTGTTGGATTAAACACAAATCAACTGTGATCTCTTACAATAGGAGAGGAAGGGAAGATCTTTGCATTGGCCACAGAGAAAGCAGGACTGAGCAGGAACTAAGGAGTTGTGCTGTCAGCAGAGCAGACCTGCTGGGAAAATTAGTATTTCAGAGAGGAGAGAAATTGCATATTTTTCTTCCTTTTGGGAAGATATGAAGCATATCAAGGTTTTAAGGAACCTTGAACTACTTCTGTGGATACTTTTATCAAAAACACTATTACAAAATCTGACTTACTAAATGTTTAATGTATCAATAGACAAATTTTTGGCTAAATAAACATAATTTTCTGCAAAAAGGAAAAAAAATCCTAGTAACTCTTCATTTTTTGTTACAAATCTTTTGTTTCCCCAAGAAAAATAATTAAATTCCATTAATACTGGCCAATTCCACCTGGGCAGGACTGTGCAAGGCTGAGACTGGAAGCTGCAGAAATAAGTCACCTGCTAAGTCACACTGCTAGGCAGGTGTCACTGCCAGGAGAGGGTGAGCAGGGACACATGGATAAATACCATTATATACTGAGTAGCAAAGCAAAGGAGACACTGGAAGGAGAACAGGCGACTGTTTATTTTGGAACGGATGTGAATTTTCTGGTACTGGAGCAAAGAACATGCAGTCAAATGCCTGATATTTGAATCATCATTGCATTTTAAGTACCTTTGTACATAGACTCTGGAGTGGAACAAGACTGAGCTAGATCCACGGATGAAAAAAGGGTATGTAAGGTCCTGTGCCACTTCCCACAGAGAATCATAGAATTACAGAATGGTTTAGGTTGGAAGGGATCTTAAAGATCACCTCATTCCAATCCTCCTGCTGTGGGCAGGGAGATCTTCCACTAGACCAAGTTCTCAGAGCTCCATCCCTCTGGCCTTAAACACTTTCAGGGATGGGGCATCTGCAACTTGTTTGGGCAACCTGTTTCAGTGTCTCACCACCTTCACAGTAAAGTATTTATTCCTTATAGCCAATCTAAACCTTCCTTCTTTCAGTTTAAAGACATTCCCCCTTGTCCTATCACCACATGCCCTTTCGAAAAGTCTTTCTCCAGCTCTCTTGTAGCTCCCTGATAGTGATTGTCTCTCAGCTTATCTCTGATGATAACTCTGTTATAGTCAATTCACCATGCCTGCTGTAAACCTACCTGCATTTGTCAAGGGGAAGACGCTTGTGCTCTCTCACCCCACAGATTAGGTAAGGGGGTTTGGTGGGTAAAGAAAGAAGTGATTTATAAATGTTTGGTTTGTGTCATTTTTCTTCAACTCATTATCTGGGCAACGGAGTTTGAACTTTGTGTATCTCTGAAGGTCAGTTCTGAGGATCAACCTGCTAACTGAATGAAAATACAACTTCATCACTATTGCAGCAACCAAGGGGACTGCACACTGCTACATTTAGCAGAGAGGGGTTTCTACTTAGTTTTTTCCTTCATGGAGCTATATTGCAGATGTAAAAGGTAATATTCCCAGCCTGAGACTTGACTAAGGCTGGGAACATTACCTTTTACATCTGCAATATAGCTCCATATGTGAGGGTGGAAGCTCTGTGGTTGCAACCTGGGTCTTCTTCTAAAATGTAATTAAATCAGGTTTTTTGAGCTCCACTCTGTTGCACAAAAGCATGACAAGCAAAGGGAAAGTTTAATAGTCAGAGCAGCTAGAGAAGTAATGAGATTTTAAAGCTATATTTGAATAGAACAATGGATCAGAAAGGTGCCTTGAAATGTAAAGAATTAGTTAGCTTTCTTGGTTCACTTGAAAGAAATTAAAAAGTGTGTTCTTTCCCCCCGAAAGATTATTTAAATCCAGTATAATGCCAAATGGCATTAGCAACATGCTGTTTCATTTCATTTCATTCTGATGCCCTAAATACCTCACCTCAGTCACTGAAAATGTGATGGAATGGCTCATCCTGGAATCCTGTTCAGCCTTGAGAAGAGATGACTGAGAGTGGATCCTATCCATGTCCATAAGTATATGAAGGGAGGGTCTCCAGAGGATGGAGCCAGGTTCTTCTTGGTGGTTCCAAACAATAGGATGAGAGGCAATGGGTAGAAACTGGGACAAAGGAAGTTCCTCCTGAACGTGAGGAAGAACTTCT